>JAJAGP010004884.1:0-41305 GCA_025084515.1 Ancistrus triradiatus | reverse complement strand
TTAATTTAAATATGTAACAGTATCAAATCCTTATCGTAAAAGTTTGTAACAGTATTTAAAGCTTATTTTATAGTTTGTTACTGTCAAACGTTTATTGTAAAGTATGTAACAGTATCAAACGGTTATTGTAAAGTTTGTTACAGTATCTAAAGGATATTTTAAAGTTTGTTACAGTATCAAATGCTTGTTGTAGTTTGTAACAGTATCAAACGGTTATTGTAAGGTCTGTAACGGTATCAACCTCTTATTTTAAAGTTTGTTACAGTGTCAAAAGCTTATTATAAAGTTCATAGCAGTGCCGAAAGCTTATTGTAAAGTTTGTAACAGTATCAAACGCTTATTGTAAGGTATGTAACAGTATCAAATTCTAATTGTAAAGTTTGTTACAGTATCTAAAGCTTATTTTAAAGTTTGTTACAGTATCAAACGGTTATTATAAAGTTTGTAACAGTATCAATTGCTTGTTGTAGTTTGTAACAGTATCAAACGGTAATTGTAAAGTGTGTAACGGTGTCAAACTCTTATTTTAAAGTTTGTTACAGTATCTAAAGCTTATTTTAAAATTTGTTAGTGTCAAAAGATTATGAAGATCGCAATAGTCTCAAACTTGTTTCAAAGTTTGTAACAGTGTCAAAAGCTTATTTTAAAGTTTGTAACAGTATCAAAAGCACATTTTAATGTTTGTTACCATGTCAAAGGCTATTTTTATAGTTTGTAACGAATTGAATTAGACTTGTGCTTTTAGGCGGTTCACCTCCCTGGTTTTCTAATGTATAATTTTCCAGTGTTTGTACTTTATCTTCTATTTTAAATACTCTTCTATTCACTCCCTTTGTTTGAACAGTAAATCAGTGTCATGAGTTGGGAAATGTAGTGCAATTACAGAGATACGAGGCAATGATGTCCTTTATGGCCACGCTCCATTTGTGATAAACAAAGCCACCTGGATTTTAGCCAAGCAATCAGGTTACACACTGCATGTGACATCTTCATGATTTCAAAAACACAAACAACTGCGATGTCCTCATGCATTCTGGCCCACATACAGGGAACCACATAGTGTGCCACATTATCCCTAGTGTGTTTGCTACCCTACATGACCAAAAGTGTGTGGTCATCTGTTTTAATTAGTGACCTTTTGTTATTTTAGCTACGCCCATCATGGTCATAATAGGAAGCATACAGTCATGGTCTCCATAGACAAACGGTGGCAGTAGAACAGGTTGTATCAAACACCTCAGTGACACTGAAGAGTTTCCTGGTCACCTTGTTGCCTTACCCTGCTTAAACAAAGTTTATAAAGAAATGTTGTTGGAGAACCTTCCTGGCTTGTACAGTACCCTTAATCTGACACCAATGAGATCAATTAGAATGGCAACAGTGAGCCAGGGCTTATTGTCCAACCTCAGTGTCCAGCCCCACAGGCATTTTCGATATCTTGTGGTAAGCTTTTCAGAAAAGTGGAGGCTGTTGTAGCTGCAAAGGAGGGACCGATACTGATGTCATGTTTGTGTCTCCACAAACTTTTGACTATTTAATGTATGATTATATACTGTGTAGTAGGGCTGTGCTCAAAAATCAGTACAGCAATGTGTTGTGGTGTTTATGTTCGATTTTCAGCTCAAAATGTAGATTGTTTTCATGGAAGGAAAAACACATTTTAAATGGGGTGTAAACTACAATCTCCACTCCTGTAGGTGGCGTTGTACAGTGATTTGACTCAATTTGTCTCCTGACTTGTGTACACTAATGTGATGTGATGTGATGTGTTAAGACGACTCGGATTGTACACGATAATTTGTATTTCAGCTGTTTCTTATATTTTCGGGGAACGATATGGTATATCGCATTATGCACCGAGTCGCAATGTATCGTGATATAATCGTATCAAGGTACCAGGTACAAGGTACCACCACTTTGTGCCAGAATCGCTACACAATACAACATGCTCGTCATACTTAACATGCAAGTGGATTGTAACATGCACTGTATTTCCTGTAAAGCAACTTAGTATTCCAAACACAAAGTGAAACTGTGAATTCCTATTGAAAACAGTTTGGGGAAATTTCCCGAGGCTAATTGACCTCTATACTCAGGTTTATGCTGAACATCCGCAATAAGTTCTGTGAAAATTGCACGTTATGCGAGCTGGACGTTGTCTGAACGCCATGTTATAAAACGCACTTAGCAATGCTAAATGGAATACTGTAGGGTCCTGGAATTAAAACAATTTGAATAACTAGTAATATAAACAAGTGCTCTCTTAAATTAAAAAGGAGTTTGCCCAGTTTGTCAAACACCTTTTCATGCCAACTGTGTGTGAAAAGTGCTATGCAAATATATTTAAATAACTCAAATCCCTTCATTTTCCATGTCCATTACCCCATAATGAGAAAGATATGCCGTATATGATGATTCTGCCCTCTGGTGTTCAAAGAACACAATGACAGATGTGCATGCAGAGAACGCACACGATATCTCCATGATTACATCGTGCCCATCTTGACATTTTTGCACCACGATGCATCGTTACACCCCTAATCATTACCAAAGTTGGGCAAAATCAGTCGTCCTTATCCAGAGCAACTTAGAACTGATACAACCGTACGATCCAAGAAATTGTGGGTTAAGGGCCTTCCTCAAGGACCCAACAGTGGCAGCTTGGCAGAGGTGGGATTTGAACCCATAGTCCGGTACCTGAACCACTAGGCTACCATAGTAACGCAATGTTTACATTTACTTCTGCATGTTGCAAAAGCATAGAATTGAAACGCACCACTGTTTCTTTCCACAAATGCCGAATTTGATACGACTCATTTGCTTTAAGGTGCTTGAAGATTCATTTTCTATTGTAGGACCCATACTTGGGGTCTGTGTCTGAAATGGTCTGATACACTTTGTATTTTCTACATGCTCTACAGAGCAGTGTTAGTCTATGGAGAACAGAACTGGTAAGGGAAGTAAATGTTTTTAGATACTTCCTTTATACACTTTGCTCTTCACCGTGCAACAGATAATTCTGTCACACTAAAACATGGCCACGTTCTTGGTATTTTGGATACCCAGCCCTATTGGTAACTAACGTAGGTATAGACACTATGAATTTACATTTTGGCATTTAGCAGATGCCCTTAATACCATCTTACAATCCATGCAAATGTGGGTTAAGGGACTTCTAGTTCCAAGACCCAACAGTGGTGTCAGACTGCTTCCCAGCAGACAAGCTGCAGCCCTCTTGTATGGCCGGTGATTTCCTGCTGTCAACAACAGCACATGCCTCCACCGCCTTGAGTAAAGAGTCTTATAAACACAACAGCAACGCATGAACTGGTGCTGTGCATGTACAACAGGCTTGTTGGTCTTCCATGTGTTGACCAGGTGTTGCCCGTCATGCCTGTGTGCTTGCTCAGAGGATCTCCACACCCATATGTACGTAACCGGCAAACACAAAGGTCACTGGAACACATGGAAACAGAATACACCTTTAATGTTCTACGAATCAAATACACTGCCCAGCCAAAAAATGTCAGAAGAGGTCAAAAGACTGCTCAGTGGTCCAAATCTCCCATCATCATAACAAGATTTTGGGGAGAAATGAATGCAACTCTGGACAAACTTCTTCTGTGATGTCACAACATTTATTTCTGTTCAGAGTTGCATTAATTTTTCCCCAAGCTCTTGTATTGATGCTGGGAGATTTGTTTCACTGTACAAAGTCTTCTCCAGCACATCCCAAAGACTCTCAATGGGGATCAGGTCTGAACTCTGTGGTGGCCAATCCATGTGTGAAAATGGTGTCTCATGCTCCCTGAACCACTCTTTCACACTCTGACCCTTCAGAAACAGATGAACATCTTTTCCACGACCACAGGGTGTGTCTTTTGACATGGTTATTTAACAAATGAGAAGCTACTCACTGCATCAGTTAGGGTTAGATAACTTGTTGCCAGCTTAAACATCATCACCAATGCAGTAATTATCCGATGGGAGGCTCTTGTTTTAACTACTTAACTATTCGCTTAGTAAAATCCAGGTGGTGACCTTTTTTTGGCCGGGCAGTGTATATATCTTTATGTTCTTCTCATTTTTTTACGTTTAAAGTAATGCAGTATGGTCTCCCAACTGGTGTAGTGGGAAAGCCCTGTCTTTAGGAGGTCTGAGCGTATTTAAAGACCTGCTTTCTCTCCGCAAACAATTTAGCAAAGATTTAATACCATGGCTGTATAGAATACGACGTTGTCACAAGCACCACGCAAATAATAACCATAGCAGCCATGATAAAACAAATAATAATAATATTAGTGCTCAAACTTGTAGTCAAGCCACGTTACCTGTTTCAGCCGAAACTCGATTCACGTTTCAGCACAAAGTGATTCAGATTCACAATATCTTTCTCAGTGAAGAGCTCTGCTGTGTTTATTGTGTTTCTCTTTATTATTACATCTACAGTACTGTATTCTTAGTGCAAATAATTCTCCATGGGTCCTAAAAAGGTTGTATTGACAGCCAACTGAAAGGGGAATCCTCTCCCGAGTCCACCAGAACCCAGGCTGCAGCTAGCATTAGCAGCTATGCTAGCACCCGGAGTTCACCAGTAGAAGTAGTAAGTGTTTTGCTATTACTTTTCACTTTCAGTCCATTACTCACTAAATTACATGAGATTTTTCAACACTTTATTATAAAATAAGCTTTGTGTTAATGATTTTGGTCAACTGTAGGTTAATGCAAGTGTTTTAAACACTCCGCTCCGCTATGATACAGTATAGACGCCCTGCCAAACGCTCGTTAAACTCGTCGGGTCATGATACGTTTAACTTATGATGGATTTGTCGGAATATATCCCCATCATAAATCAGGGAGCACTAATTGTTAATGCTTAATTAATGGATACAACTCCATTAATGCATATAATGCCTTATACAGGGTGGATTTTCTGGGGATCTGGAACGGATTCACTCAATTTGACGACAATTTCTGTGGTGCAGAAAGTTGTATTAAATACAAAGTTCTATTACACATGGCCTGAGCAGAGTGAATGCTGAGCTGTGTGTGGCTGGCCTTGTAAGCGCTGAGATGATGTTGCAGATTAATTTGTTTGCGAATTAGAATTACTGTGCGTTTCACAGTGTTTCTTTCTGAAATACCTGCTTGTGTCATAAATACAACAAGAAAGGCGTTTATGCGTCACATAAAATTCCGTTCCTCATTCCATACATGTGTCTGTGCATCTGAGAGACATCTTCATTCATTTTTATAGTGAAATGGCTTTCATTCATTCATTCATTCATTTTCGTTTCCACTTAATCCTTGGGCAGGGTCGCAGGAAAGCCGGTACCTGGCTGGCAACACGGTGCGAACAGGAACATCCCTAGACAGGGTACCGATCCATCATAGGCACCAATCCACACTTGGGGCAGCTTAGAATAACCAATTAACCTAACACGCATTTCTTTGGACTTTGGACCGGACTAAACACGCGTACACGGGGAGAAGATGCAAACTCCACACAGAACGGACCCGGGTCGTTCCACCTGGGATCGAACCCGGATCTTCTCGCTCCAAAATCTTAAATAATAACAACAAATCGGAAGTCACTATATGGTTGTCAATGTTGGTAGTAAATAAATCAACGTATGGGGGAAACGGCTGTATTTGAACTATTTGGTCAATACCCGTACACTGTCTGCTATCCCATATAGCGTTGGCAAGTGTAGTGTTTAATATGGTGTTCAGACAACATGCAGATGGCATAATGTTCAGTTTCACAAAACGTATCTTGGACAATAAGCACAGCATGGCTGTAGGTTTAACGTTACTCGGTGGGGAGATGGAGGGGTTAGCTTAGTCTTTCAGGCTGCTACTACATATTTTGCAGTGAGCGTTGCTGATGGGATGAATATGATGTGAAAGCCTCAGTGGATAGTTTTGAGGCCGAGAAAATAAACCCCACACTGGATGAGTCCATGCTTCCATGTTGTTTACGCCGAATTCTGACCCTTCCATCAAAATGTCGCAGCAGAAATCGAGACTCGCTAGACTTGACCATGTTTTTCCAATTTTCTCTTGTTCTATTTTAGTGAGCCAGTGCACTGTAAAGGGGGTAAATGCCCTTTTAGTATGAATTGGTTATGCTGAGGTGTCGGAGCTCAGCTCTCGGTGTAGAGGAGCTCAGTTTTGAACGTGTGTTTATGCGAGACTCTGGGTGGCCACTATCATCAGTAGACGAGGCATGCCGACAGTGTGCTGTACCAGGGAGTGCATGAGAGTCAGGAGACCCCGTCTCTGTTACTGATTAGTCGGGATTTGGGTAAACCCTGATAAGGATGTTTGAAAGCAGAGAGACAGCTAGAGCCAGAGGTCCAAGGTTTAATGCTCAGGGCTGTAAACAAAGGGTGTAAACAGAGACTCATTTTCTACAGCAGGATTAAATGAAGTGGACTTGGTTATAAGACGGTAATCTTATGAAATATTGCTATAGCAAGGTCAGTTGACCAGACATTACTTCTTCTTCTTCTTTCGGCTTCTCCCTTTATCAGGGGTCACCACAGCGAGTTAAACGTTTCCACCTCACCCTGTCCTCCACGTCCTCTACTCTCACCCCAACTCCCTGCACATCTTCATTCAGCACAACCAAATAACTCCTCTTTGGTCTTCCTCTCCGTCTCTTGCCTGGCAGCTCCATCTCCAACATCCTCCTACCAATATATCCACTATCCCTCCTCTGCACATGTCCAAACCATCTCAGTCTTCCCCCTCTAATTTTGTCTCCCAATTTTCCAACCTGTGCTGTCCCTCTGATGATCTCATTCCTAATCCTGTCCACCCTAGACACTCCTAAAGAGAACCTCAACATCTTTAAGTTCTGCCACCTCCAGCTCTGCTTCCTGTCTCTTTGTCAGTGCCACTGTCTCTAACCCATACAACAAGGCTGGTCACGTAATGTTTCTAGGCTACTCTAAAGTACATCTAAAGGGCATGTTCAGTTTGAGTTACACGCCAATTATACGCCAATTACACCATGTTACAAATAAGCAGTGGACAATCGTACACAACCTGCACAAAAAGTTTCGGAACACATTAACAGTGTGAACTGAACTGACTCACTGGATGTTTTCTTTTTTTGAACCATTCTCTGTAGACCCCAGGGCCCTTTAGGGTCAGATCTGAATCATCCTGATCAGATTATTCGGCAGCCGAAATTATTCGGACAGAAATGGCAAAATGAAAAGCACGTTAGGCGTTGCTGGTGAAAAGTCCACAAAATCAATACCGAATGACGTTTTTGATGACACGATCAAATCGCAAATGCAGCAAACATGTCGGCTGTGTGGAAGCAGGGCTCTACAGTACATGCATTTTGTTCACATTTGCGCCTACTTTTTAAAAAAATGCAAATGGAGCATTTACTTAAGAGCACTTGAACGAAACGAGATCTTAACCTGAATGCGCCAGCGCTTTACCCAGTGTTCATCGGGTCTTTCTCATTACTTAGTGAGTGCCCTTGCTGCCTACTTCCTACCTCCTCCTACCACAGCCCACCAGAAACACTCCCTCCTCCTTTGGTACAGCTTCCTAACCGCATGGGAACCCCAAGACTGGGCTTAATGGAGACCGAATCTAACTGATCTGTCTTCCTGGCTGTCTGCCTGGCACACAATGCTAACAAAGTTTGTACAGGTCCCTGTTTGTTTTCAGATCTCGTCTAGCGAAATATTTAGTCTTTTTCTCCTTTTCTCTTTCCTTAAATGCTTCCCTTGTAATACTCTTTGGCTGTAGGAACCAGCGTACACCTTAGATCCGAGCAACATCTAGGACCCCCAGAACCAAGCACCAATGTGAGAAGCTAATATGAGATTTAACATGACGAAGACAATCTTAAGCCCACTTCTGTGTGGAGATTGTGCTTCAGCAACATATAGCTAGCTGCTACCCCCTGGATTACTAAATAGCTTCGCTAAACTACCTACAGATCCTAACGCTTTACATTCTAACATTATAACGGCATCAAAGCATATTATGTTTAGCTGCTAAAACACGTCGTCCATCCCAAATTAACCTATTTTATACATCTAAAACTATTTTTACCCCTAACCATAGCCGTAACAACAAATACACCACTCAGCATCGCCCCCACGCGTCCGTGTCCATCCCGTCGGCACCCCTGCCACTTCTGTCGATGTACCAACCACCGGTCAAGTAACCACCTTTCCATAATTACATCCCATCCTTGCCCTTGACCACCTCCGCCCCTTGAGACCCCCCCGCCCACCCCAACCCACGATGCCACCTGTCACTCACCCACACCCAGCCTCCCAAGCTCCCCCAACCCTCCAAAACAACGCCCCCATCCCACAGCCCAGCCCCTTGCACCCGTGCAGGAACCCAGCCCACGAACACTGTCCCCTCTCATGGACGCTAGCTACCAACGACCAACCCCTCTAACATCTCATCGACTCTCAAGAATTCTCCAACCTCTCAGCGAGAGATCCCACCTGGGTCCCCCCCTGGCTAGAGTCCTCTGCCACAAATCCTTCCATTCCTGCAACTGCAAAAATAAAATCTTTTATTCTTCAAGCGAGCCTTCTTCTTCCTCCGATTTTATCTCCTCCATTACGTTCTTGCTTGCATCATGCTAAGGTACCAACCCTCTCAAGCCCCCCCCGCCCCCTCGAGTCGGTACGTTACCCCTATCTTCCCCCGCTATGAACTCCAAGCTTCCCGCTGAAAGCTGTACGCTTAGCTACAGCAAAATCAATAAACAGAAACCATAATACATCACCATACCAACCGTATTCTTTCACCGTGTGTCTATTGTCCGCCAAATTCCTCATTGCCTGTCTCTCGTCTTTCCTCTTCTGCTCTTGCCCATCCAAGTCTATCCTCCAGCTTTTTTTACTTAACACTCTTTTTTTCATTTCAAGTGCATACCAGTGGGTTTACTCACACTCCTTGTAACCTCGGTGACTTTGGTTTCGAAGCTTTCCCTTCCAGCTGGCTGACCAATTCAAACTGAGACGAATTCACACAGTGGCCCCCTGTTAACACTCACACATACCTTACATAACACAACCCATCATTCTCCACGAACCCTGTACCCGAATACCTACGCTACCTTCAAGCTTTACTTCACCATCCTCAATAGCCCACTCTCTATACTCTTCGCCTCTCACGCTCATTCAAAACTACACATCAACTGACTGTACAACCTCTACTTACGCCCCCTGGCTTTTATGACTGTGATCTTTGATTGGTTGGCCTTTTCATGACTCTCAAACTTGCTCTATGTATGCCATACAAGACAGTTCTTTGATTCTTCTCACACCGAATCTTTTCGATTCCCACCCTATCAACACACACCACCCTGCAACCTGTTGGTTTTGTTGTACATGGGTTTGTGTTGATAGATGAGTATTTTGGTTGTACCGGACAACAGGCCATCACAAGCCCCCCTAACCTAACCACTACTAAACTGCTATATTGCGCGATCCGTTCGCACTAATTGGCACCCCTCACACAATCCCCCAACTTTAGCAGCTAACCACACAGCACCGAAGCGGCGTCTCACATGCCCCGCAACGGAAATCCGCAAGGCCACGTCCCTGCCACGAAGCGATGAAAAAAAGAGGCACGGCCGACCACGTCCACAACGAGAGCCAAAGGCGAACACACAACCAAGAGACAACGAAAAGGAGCCGTAACACCCCACTAGGTTCTCACAGCGAACATTCCGTTCTTGCGCTGTTTTGCGTCTGGGAGATGTTCAGATAAGAGGGGATTTAAAGAAACCAGGTGGTGGTAAGTGTATCTGTACAGTGGGCAACCAAACAGTATTTAGTCAGCCCCACTGATGTGCAAGGTCCTCCTATTATAAAGATGAGAGAGGTTCTGTAAATTTGTCCATCACACATAAAACCTACACTTCAACTATGAAGAGAAAAGAGAAGGAAAGCACATTGTAGGATTTTTAAAGAATTTTAATATCTGTAACATCATGGTGGCAAATAAGTATTTGTCAACTGTATAACACAAGCTTTCAACTCAATACTCCTTTGTAACATAACCTTTGCTGGCACATGACCCTGAAGGTCAAGAACGTTTTCCTGTAAGTTCTTCACCATTCTTCACCAGGTTGGCACAGCAGGCACTGTATCTGGTTATTTTGTGGCCCATTCTCCACGGCACGCATCCTCCTCTAAGCAGTGATGTTTTGGGGCAAACACGGACTTCAACTCACCTCCACACATGTCCATATGGGCTGACAGGTCTGAGACCCTTGCTAGCCAACTCCAGAACCTTGAAAATGCTTTTTAGGCGAGCCCCTCCTTCGTTCGCCCGACTGCGTGTGTTTTGGGATCATTGTCCATGATGCGGAGAAGACCCAGCCACGTCCAACTTCACATGCTCTCACTGATGGAAGAATGTTGTTGGCCTCTTAAAATCTAACAGACCATGCCCCCGTTCATTCTTTCCCTGAACACGGATCAGTCGTCCTGTCCGCCTCTGCAAAAAACATCCCCAAATCCTGATGTTGTCCAGAAGAATTTAAAAACAACATCTGGACAGAAAGAAATGTTGGACATTGCCAGACGCTTTGGAAATGAATCGCCACAGCGAGCTCGTGCGCGTGCCACAGCGTGTTGTATGTGAAGCATCCGTGGTCATGTGTCTTTACCCTCACCTTAAGTGTGCATACTAGCATTTTAATAATGTCCTATGTTCCCTCTCATTTTACTTTGTATCACTCAACTGGAGCAACAGGACCACCAAGAGCCTCCCTGCAGATTCGTCTCTCTCCCCTCTCTCCCTTTTCCTCATCCACCTTACCTTGCCGTTTCCCCCCCTCCCGCCTCTCCTTCCCCTCCGGACTGAGTGAGTGTTTGCGTTTGTCTCCTATACTTGAGCTAAAAGTATAGATAATGTATTTTGGGAAAAAAACCCCCATCTTCTAATGGTCCAAAAAGGAGCAAGTATTTCAGAAACTGTCCTCCGGGACCCGTTTTGCTTGTCCACTGCTTGTTGTGTAAGTGGAAACTGTGGTGGTAAAATCTTGAACAGCGTAATTGCACTACCATAGTCTTCTTGCACACACAGATAAAATCAATTTTGGGCTACGCTTAAAAAAACAAACAAACAAAGACATTGTACAGCACCTCCAGGTGCATGATGTTATATTAGACAGTATTGTACTGAACTCTAATTACCATGTCTTACTTAATTATTACAGATTTCTATGTTAATTGCTTATGTATGTACTGGCAGCGTGTTATTATTGTTTTGCTGCACTGTAATGCAGTGCTTTTTTTGCTTTTTCTGCTCAGCTGTTCTCACAAGCCAATTAAATTAAGATTGAAAACCTGAATTGTTTGCCATCACAAAGTTTCGCATCCAGTTGTTTGTACATTTGTGACAGTTACATGTGGCCACACATCCCACCGAACAACCTCCACTCTGTAATGGGAAAATAGCATGTTGAGAAGTGTATAACCGATTCAAAAGGTTTATAGTCCAGCATGCATTAAAAATAATGAAGTAGTAGGCAACAGCCAGTAAGGCTCCAGACTTAGCTATAATAACTCCAGGCTTTTACTTCAGAATAACCCTTGATTCAACTCCTCATAGTAATTAAAGGCAAATTTTCCTGCATGTCTATACCTGAGCACATAATTGCTAAAAAGTGTCGTTGCTCAGTACCCCTGCACATCCATGCCTCATGCAGCCTGACAGTAAAGTTCAGCTTCATTCTCCTTTCACTGTTCTCACAAGACACTATATGGACAAAAGTTTTGGGACTTAGCCATGCATCCTGCCTGTAGAAACAGATCTCACTGAATTGGAGTGTGGTACTGTGATGGAGTGCAGTCAGTTTGGGAACGGATATTCCAGTGGGAAAAGATATTCCGCTTCAAAAGTGAGTGGTGTTGTTGAAAAGTGGAAGCGTTTTAGGAACCACTCGGCCATGAAGAATCAGACCACGTTAAGTTGGTGTATAAAAACCTCCTCTATAGACGACAGGCTCCTCTATCCTCTAGGGAAGGGGATGCCATTGGAGTGCTTGCAGGTGTAATGTGTAATTGTCCAAATACTTTAGTCCATATTGTGTCTTATGAACAAAATGTAGGGTTAGCTTTAGAGTTAGTTCCCGATGCATCAGTCTGTGGTGCCAAACAAGCCAAATCAGAAGAAGTTAGGACTGCAGTACGTAAATTCTTTCCAGTCTTTCGTTGAGGAATATTGTTTTTAAACGTTTCAGTAATTTTACATGTACAGCATTTAGAAGACGCCCTTATCCAGAGCGACTTACAATTGGTACAGTCTTACAATCCATGCAATTGTGGGTTAAGGGCCTTGCTCAAGGACCCAACAGTGGCAGCTTGGCAGAGGTGGGATTTGAACCCTGGACTTTCTGGTCCATAGTCCAGTACCTTACCCGCTAGGACACCACAGTCGCAGCCTTGAAATCGCATCATTATTTAGTGTTTTTTAATCTAATTACTAGCTGTAAATTTGGCTGTCCCAATTGTTTTTTTGCAATGTGTTGCAGGCCTGAAATACAGCGATGGATGATTATTAGCAAATAAAAAGTTGACCAGAAAAAGAAAATATGAAATATCTTGGGTTTATACTGTCTGCAATTAAATAAAAGTGCAAGGAACACTGCAGGTTTTTTTAATTTGCGTTTTCCATTTTGTTCCAACTTTTTTCCTGATTTGGGGTTGTATGTAAATAAAATAAAAAAAAAGGCAATCAAATGCTACCAGCATCTTTCAAGGAAGGTAACCTCAGTAAATCCTTTCACTTCCAGCTTGAAAAAGTGTAATAGACCTGCCAGCAAAATTCCCCCTCCCCTTGGATTCCCTGCAGTACTCTACGCTGGTGGTTCTCATAATTTTGCTTTAGGAACTTGGATGGTACTCTGTCATCAAGTCCGGACCAAAATGCAGTAAACCTTTGTAACCCTTTCTTCAGTGAAGTAGTAACATGGAAAAAGTAAATCACTTCAAAAGGCTTAGATAAGTAAATGCTCGAAGACATGATTAAAGCTAGACACTTCAAAACCAAAACACAGTCTCTGCTTAGTCTGTAATAAAGAGAGCAATAATATGGAAGTATTCATCTTGTCAATAACAAGCTGGGTGGCACAGTGGTGCAGTGGTTGGCGCTATCACTTCACAGCTCCAGAGACCCGTGTTTGAGACCCCAGCCCATGTCCCTGGGTCCAATTTCCTCCTCACGTATTTACAAAGACATGTGTCAGCTGCCATCCATAAAGTGTCCCAGTGTAAGCCAAGTGAAATCTGCGTGTTTTGTTATTGATGCCTACGTTTGGTTCCTGCCTTGCACCCTGTGTCGGTTGGACCCGATGACCCAGAGTTAGATTAAGGAGTGAGTGAGTCACGCTCAAGCATAAAAACAATTGGATTCACAATCCATCTTTTGCTGCTCGCAAGTTATAAACCCGAGGCCTTAGGGTGAAAAGTAAACCAATCAGTGAGTACGTGCCCATGAGTAATCAGATAATGGGAAACCTCCAGGATACAGGACATGACAAAAAAGTCAAACTTTACCACTAGGTAATGGAATTATTGTTTTCATTATCTATTTAATACATTTTTATACTGCGTTTCAGAGTCTTCACAAAGGTCTTTGATAGCTGTTTCACTTCATTTAATTCCGGGGTTGCCAGATTCTGTGAGGGGGCGGGGAATAAGCTACCGGGTCAATGGGGAACATGCATTGAATATGACCAACGAGTATACATGCATTTGAGTAATCAGATAATGGGGAAACCATCAGGTTTACATGACCTGGGCAGTAAACTGATTTCTATTTTGGAACCAGCCCATAATCGCCCAGATATGTGACCTAAACCTCAATGTTTAATATTATATAATCAAATTATTCATTTTCTTGTTTATATACTGCATTTCAGAGTCCCCACAAAGTCTTCAATAGCCGTTTCACTTCCGCATTTAATTCCGGGGGTTGCCAGATCCAGCGAGACTTGGGTAAAAAAAAACACCAAAGGAGAAAGAGGACAAATAAAGGCCAGTCTTTAGAAGTACGTTGACCTGGCGATTGTGGGGGAGTGCTCGTGCACATGCACAGACTGAAAACACTGCTTATAGTCAGGTACCATGCTATGAGTAATCCAACTATTGGGGTAAAATCCAGCACTCTATCAGATTTCTTAATCCCACAAATGCAGAAATCCCACTATGATCGGATTATTACGTGCATGTAAACGCACTCCGTGTCTCCCATGACGTAAAAGATCGGATTTGGGCCACCTTTGCCCGCTGTGTGAACATAGCCTTATAATAAGCAACCTGACAACCGTGTCGTGTCACGCTCATGTGCGTACGCGAACTGAGAAAACCGAGTGAAATCCGACTAACAGGATACATGCACTGAGAAATCCGATTACAGAGATAAAGTCCTGCTCGCTTTAGTGGATTTCTGTTTGCATGACCACTTGAATAATCAGATAACTGCATAAATCTGATTGCGATCAAATTATTAAGTGAATATACTGTTTCTGTAAAGAAGCCGTCATGTCTGCGAGACGTTGCTGGTTCTTGGAGAATGGGTCATGAGAATGAATGGTTCATGTATAAAACTAATTGGGAGCCTTTCAATCTAAGAGTTATTCAGAAAGCATTTTGGCGCTAAAAGCCGAACCCAAGTAACATCGGGGTAGGTCAGAGGACTCGTACTTCACTAAGCCTGACTTACAAACCATAATAAAGGGCTGCAGAAGCTGCTGTACCAGAATTTTTCTTTTCTCCACATGAATGCTCGGATAACAACAAATGTCTATCTGAAGCATCTTTCAGAATAAACCTTTGTGATAACGTATTCCGGTTTTACAGGATCTGTGAGGCTCGGATTTAGGTCAGTGGTTTAAAGCGAAATATTTAATATACACAAGTGCACAATATGGCCAAAAGTTTCTGGATGCGACTTGTAGAATATCTTATTCTGAACACCTCAGTGACTCAGTCACTTGGGTTCCTAGGCAACAAGTCAGCTCGTCAGCTTTCTTCCCTGATCCTGAAACGGTCCGTAAAGAAATAGTTTGCCAGCTTTGATGAGGAAGTGCTTTGCACAATTGCAATCATGATCGGATTTCTGCAGTTATCTGCATACTCCGACCTAGAAATCAGATTAAGAAGTCCGATATGAGCATGAGTACCAGTTACTCGATTTCAATTGAATTTGGCAGTGTTTTAGCAGATAAAAACATGGTTGCCAGGTCCGCTTATTCTTGGAGATTTTGCTTCTTTTAGGCTTATTTACTTAGCCCAGGTGGGGCGACTCTCTCATGGGATCTAGCAACCCTCGAATTAATGCAGCACCCACTAAACGACTATCGAATTCTTTGGAGACTCTGAAATGCAAAATCAGATTTTCTGTTATCGGATTAATTAAGTGAATGTAAACGCACGCCTAAATAGACAGAGCCGGAATTTACCTCAGTAATCAGATTTCTCAGTGCATATCCCCTTACTCTGATTTCAATCGGGTTTCTTAGTCTGCAAACCAAACATGGTGGCCGCTTATTCGAAGAGACTGCTTCTCTTGGGCTTGTTTCAGTAGATCTGGAATGGCACGAAATGGCTACCAAACACTTTTGGGGAGACTCTGAAACACAGTGTATGCTCGAGGAAATGATAAATTTCATGATTTAATTATTTAGAATTTGAAGTTTACGTCACACATTTCTGTGAGATTATTGCTAGGTTCCAAAGTAGAAATCAGATTATTACCTGAGTCATGTTAGTTTTCCCATTATCCAAGTGCGTGTAAAGTCATTGATCATATTACTGACAATCAAATTTGCTGCAGTTATCGGATTATGAAATGCATGTAAACGCACTCCAGGGCTTATTAGCCATCACGGACCTCAATTCATGGTTCAGGATATAGTGGAAACTCTTCCTTAGCCTATATTAGAGCCTATATAGGACCTGCATAAAATGTTTGGTAAATGTTCCCACCTTGCACTGATTTTTGTTGGTCAGTATTACAGTACTGTGCAAAAGTCTTAGGCCACCGTTAGATTTGTTGTTTTAGCATTGGTTTAAGGTCCATATTGTTGACAACTGGACCCAAGAATTTAGAACTTCGGCACTCTTTTGAACTTCTTTTCCACCGATTTTCATTTCAATCCTTGTGAGCTTTAGCACATTAGCCTTTTCGCTCTGTTCCCCTTCTGAAAAAATGGTTTCTTAGATGTTTCTTCAGCTCTTAGCTGCTAAAATGTAATTGTTTTACAAGTGTAGTGGAGGTCACACTAAATACTTACCACTGTAGCATACAGAAGCTGTTTTTTTCTGATTGTTTTCAGGTTTTTTTCAGTATTACATACAGTGTCCTGTATTTTCTGGTTGTATTGTAATAAAGAGGCTGAGAAGTACAATAGTTACACAAATGGTCATTATACAATTGCTAAAACAGTGGTATAGCTAATTTAATGGTGGCCTAAGACTTTTGCACAGCACTGTATATCAGTACTAAAATAGGTTGCACGTACACATTTGTAGTTATGCGGGATCTTAGTCAATCAGTCATAAAACCTTACTGAACAATGCCATCTAAACCTGAACAATGGCATTTGTAGTTCTGAGCATTGAACACATTGTTTGGGAAAGTAGATATAATATGTAATGTGAGTCAGAAGGCTATAATTTGGCAGTACACTCCCACATTGACTCCCCCCCTCCTCCCTTTATTCCCCAATCTCCTTCTTAACCAAACTCAGATGGTTTATTCCGGTAAAGGCACCACAGTGAGGCCGCAGTTTCCTGGCCTCATTTGATTCTCCCCACCCCCCCTAAGTATCTAGGATGAAGCATTGAGTCACCCCCTCTCCCTCTCCAGCAGAACTGTGCTCTGTCTTTTTTCATAGTGGTGGTCTGTACGCCCCAGTAATCATTCACTGTGCTGAGTAACATTAAAAGCATGGTCCTGCTCGAGATTAATTTGGTAGTCCATTATTCAGGTTGTCCTGTTCAAGCGTACCACTTGTCAGTAAGTTGGATAGTACACAATTAGCATTAACAAACGATAGGTGTTCTTATAAATACAATGGCCTCGCTTACTTGTAATACTAATACTAATAAATAAATGAATGAATAAATAAATAAGCCCAAAAAAACAGGTGCCCTAGTACAATGTGAGTGTCCATTTGATCAGTGTTTAAAAATGATGTATATTTTCTCTTTAACTTTCGAGGTTGTACAAAAGGAATAAGCAACTACACTTTGGAAACGAGCTTCAAAGACCTGCAACTCACAACTATCAATACAGTGTTTGTAAGTGACTTTATAGAACAATAAGCCCAAAGTCGCTTAGAATAAGCAGACATGACCGACCGGCTCTTAAACTCCTGCCTCTGCTCGTTTAACTGACTGGCTGTTCACAGCTGCAACGCCTGCAAAGAGAGGTTTTTGTTTCCTATTATAATTAATTACAATTTTACAAAGTTACAGGTTGCTCCTGACCCACGTCGACAACACGGAGTCTTTCCATTTATTTTAATTGACATTGACACCACAGAAACAAGAGTAGGAGCGAATGTAAAGCCAACCCTATCTATAATTGAAGCATAACCAGAATGTTGGACTGGCTGTTACCTAGCTGTTTAAACATAATACATCCCTTTGACTCTCTCCGTGGCTGTCTGTCATCATCTGGAGAGAGTAGTTTGCCTCATCATAATAACTTTTTTCTTAGAGCAAGTGTTTATTCCTGTACCAGCCTCGGCATTGCTGCTGAGACGACAATGCCTATTTTAAGATGTGTGTTTAGTCTCTTGAAAGTACACCATAAAAACAATTTAGCCCATCAGTGTAACGAGAGAACTCATGCACTCTATTTATAACCCAAACGTATAAACTGTCTTCCACTGGTCTGAAAGGTCAGGACCTGGATTAAAGCCTGATTTATGCTTTGAGAGATTTGGCCCGGAGCTTCTGAGCACTGCTCAAAACATTTGGCATATCTTTTCTGAACCCTGAGTGATGGCCCAAATGTCTTAGGCCACCATTAGATTAGACGGACCAAACAGCTTCTTTATTCGAATACAACCAGAAAGTACAGGTAACTTGTAGCAGCCTCCTCACAATCCTGAGTCTGAGCTCTACAGGCAGTTCTTTCCTCCTCATGGCTTGGTTTTTGCTGTGATGTGCATTGTTGGGTGTGAGACCTTATATAGGCAGGGGTGTGTCCTTCCAAATCATGTCCAATCAGCTGGATTTACTACAGGTGGACTAATTAAGGTGTAGAACCATCTCAGAGATGATCAAGAGAAATGGAAGGCTCCAGAGCTAAATTTCAAGTGCCATAGCAAAAGGGACTGTTTATGTCCATGTGAAATTTGTTTTTTTCCTTTTTAGTAAATTTGCAAAAATGTTTAAAATTCTGTTTTCATTTTGTCGTTAGTGAGTATCGATTGCAGATTGATGGGGAAGCTTGAGATTTCATTTTCTTTCAGCACAAGGCCTCAACATAACAGAATGTGAAAGTGAACATGAGCTTGAGGTGCTTTTTCTGGCTATTTTAATTTGCTGAGTATCTGCCCCCTGCATCTGATTGGCTTATATGAGCATCTCTATGTTTTGGTATCATGTTTAGACAGAAGTATGAATGGGTCTATCAGGCGTAAGTGGTTATGATCTGAGGATAATGGTCAGCGTTAATTCTGTAGTGTTACTTCAGTTTAATACCGCAGTGACCTAGTAGCAACATTTAAATCGGCCACCATTATGTAACTAACCTCATGACCAGGTGCTTGGTATTTAGAGCAGGATTAGGTCACATGATGTTTATTATGAATGTAGAGGGAATTATTAAGAATTAAAGAAATGATAATAGCATAAGCCCTCTATTGCAGCACATCTGTTGCATAAAGGAATTACTTTCTGATTAACTGGTAAACATTAATACACTTTATTGGAAGTTATATATGACTTAAATTTGAATATGGATTTGTCCCTCATAGGCATGTCTAGCCCCTTTTTAGGGGGGGCCCATGTAACACTCAACTGATCATAGAATCGCCCCATGTCACTCCGTTATACTATTCCACTGATCTTCATCTCAATCTTTTCTTTTTATTTTTAGCTTTTTTATTATATCATCATATTTCATAACGGGGTGAACATGCCAATACAAACAAACATGTAGGGAAGAGAAAGAAGGGGCACGTGGCCATTAGATGACCAGTAAATAAAATCAATGTAGCCTTTTGCCAAATATCCAGAGTAATATCTAAACATCCAATCCTTGGGAATCATGGCTAAAAGTCATATGTTCTAGATGATGTAATTGTTTAACACTTTCAATAAAGAGATTTTTTGTAATGGCTTTTTTGCTTGCAGCCCAAAAATATCCTTAAAAGATGAGCTTCATGACAATCTTTGTGAGCTTTAGCATATCTTATCCGTTTTACCCTGCTCTCCTTCTGAGAAAGTGGTTTCTTGGCTGCTACCCTTCCAAAAAGACCATTCCTGATTGCGCTTCTTCGGTCTGTAGAAATATGAACTTGGCATCCGATGAAGCTGCCAGATGCTGCATACAAATGTTCTATATTTTCTAGTTGTGTTCAAATAAAGAGGCTGAGAAATAAGTATATATGGTCATTATACCACTGCTAAAACGATGATATGTCTAATCTAATGGTGGCTTCAGACTTTTGCACAGTACTGTTATTGGTATCCCCAGTAGCATTTTACAAGAACCAGCTTCGGCTTAGAACAGCATGAGCTGAAGGTGGGAAAGTCTTGACAGTACCCTAAAGGTTTGTAGTTTATCATGGTGCACCGCCGGTTCAGCAATTCAGCTTCCTCTGTTCTTGTCCAATGGAGCCTCCAGCAGTGTGATCTCCTCTTACTCCCTTTGATGTCTGAGTGTGTGTCTGCCTGCAGTCTATTACAAGCCGACAGATCAGTGTCTACAGCCTTTTATCTCACGACTGTGATATATTACAAGGGCTGACATGCAAGTATTGCTTTCACTGGACTATTTTTAAAAATGAAGTTTTTCTTAAGTTTTGTTCTAACTAGAGCTGTCAGATTGCGTTAATGGTATGAGAGATATATATATATATATAATGTGTGTATGTGTATACTGTATATATGTGTGTGCTCCATAGGTTTCTTTGTCATATGGGGGCACACCTCGCACCCAGTGGCACCAGCACGCTTTGCAGCCGACAGACGTTCCTCACCTTGCCAGAGACTTGATACAGACCAGGGAAGCTCAGATTTTACCAACTGATCCACTCTGGTTTGTATCCTGCCCCTAGCAGGGTGAGGTTGGTCTGTCACACGTTGGTTCTGCTGGGTGCGATGCTTGGCCTTGCTTAAGGGCATGACCATCCATTCCACTGGGTAGGAGTTCCTGGTCTAGCTCCCTAGAGCACTGACTCAACCCCATACCATTACAGAGCCTGGCTTTTGGACTTGTTGCTGATAACAGTCTGGTTGTTCATTTTCGTCTTTGGTCAGGAGCACACGATGTCCATTTCTTCCCCAATACATCTGGAATACTGATTAATTGGACCACAGTACACGTTTCCACTGTGTGATGGTCCAGCCCAGATTCCTCAGAGCCCAGAGAAGTCGATGCCTAACATAAGGCTTCCTTTTTGCACAGTTTAGGCTTACACCCTTGCCCTGTATGCACTGAAACTCCTCAGTTCTTTGAAACACGTAATGATATTATGTGCTGTAAAGGACGAAATATGTAAATCATTTACATCTGTTCTTTGAGGAACATTGCTTTTAAACACTTCAATAGTTTTATGACACATTTTCTCACACTTGTGTTGACAAACTGGAGATCCTCTGTCCAAATCACCTCCTCAAAGGCTCGGCCTTTCGTGGAAACTGCTTTTGTACCAAATCATGATTATAATCACCTTTCTGAAATCTTTTTTTTAAATCTTATTACTAGCCCTAACCTGCCCTGTCCCAACATTTTTGGAGTGTGCTGCAGGCCTGAAATGCAGGAATGGATCTTTATTAATGAATGACAAGAATTTGACCAGAAAAACATGAAATGTCTTGGGATCATACTGTCTGCAGAGTCAAAGTTGTTTTTTTAGTTTGTTTTGGGTGTTTTTTTCCATATCATCCCAACTTTTGCTGATTTGAGATGTTATATTGAAGTTCCATTGCGTGCTGATACTTCTCATCTGTTGACATTGAACCCATTACCCTCTCATAACAGTATGGGATTGAGTTAGTGGTGTTTTTCAGATTTTCATGTGAATTTCATGTCCTTATATTTACGTTTTAGGTCATGTGGAGACGAAGGAACAGTACATCGAGGTCCTAGAGAATCTGGGTAACAGTCACCTGTCTCAGGACAATAACGAGATCTCCACGGGCTTCCTCAACCTGGCTGTGTTCACAAGGGAAGTCGCAGCACTCTTCAAAACACTGGTGAGATTTCTGCGTGACATTACACATGTACAGTGGTGGCCAAAGGTTTGAAAGCGTTCATGGAAAGGCTTCCATGTTTGCATTTTCTAGAATTCCATACAATGTTTTGTCTTACAAATCATATAATCAACATAATTGGAGTGAAAAGTTGGGTATGTTCTCCCTTTTTGCTGTAGTGACAGCATATACTTGTGCTGGCATGGACTCCACACGTTTGAGCAAACTCTCATTCTACATCCGTGTCAAGTGCCCCATAAATGCTCTTCAAATGGTTGAAACATTTGATTTTTCTTATGATTTTTTGTGGACACTGAGCATTCTGTTTATTCCTGTAGTGGAGATAACTTATCTAACAGTGAAGCATGCCTCAACACGTCGACTACGGAACAGTTTTGGTCTTAAAAAAAAAAGAATGTCCATCTGCCAGTTTTGGATGGCAGTGTTTGGGGCTGTTGTAACATGCCTGATTTTTCAACATGACCTGCATGATAAAGCATGTAAATAGATAACATTCAAAGGGATGCAGCTTGTTTTGGTTATATTGTGAGTTGCTGTCATTGATGTAATCTGTGTTTTGATCAGTGGAATGTATGCTTATAAGCGCCATTTTTAAACTGACCTAAAAATTAAACCATCCTGGGTGGAGCTTACCACATGAAGGTTGGGTGGTGCGATTTCAGAACCGTGTGATTGACTCCCAGGGTAGGCTCTAGACTTTTCCTTCACAGCCCTGACTAGGATAAGCAAGGGGAAACGCTTTGATATTTATATTTTAAATGAATCAAGGATAGCATCAGGTTCATTTAAAAATGGTGACAGTACTTAAAATTTCTGCTTCACCCACCTGATTTACCTGCTTAAAACACCGCTAGAGCGGTCAAAAGACACTCGTTCTCAGACAAGGACGTTCTTAACACTCTATGGTCGCTAGATGGCGCCAAAATACAATGGTAACAAGATCAAGACCAATCCAATGTTCGTTTCGCATATTATTGCATTTTATGTTTACAAAGGCAGAGAAGTGGGTCGAATGGAATTGAAAGGACAAATTTTTAAATATTATGAAGAGCCTGTTCCATTGACTTGTTTCCTCTCTTAACCATCATATTGTCAAGTAAGATTTAAGAAATTATTTGTCATTTGTAGCTCTCACTGTCCTAGAAAGGCTATTATTAATGCTGGGATTATAAAACTCACATCTCCTTTAATCACCTGTGAATTTGCCCTGGAAAAGAATATTATGTTGAATATCTTTTCTAATAATGCACACACCCCAAAGCCCCGCCCACTAAACTCTCGTGGAATACCGTATACCACCACTTATGTGGAAGATGGTATGAAAAAATCATTCTGTAGTGCTCTCATTTGCTTTTACTATTGTAACTGTTAATCATCCGTTATTGATTCCCCACTAGTTAAGTTATTAGCTCCATGCACAGGGCTGGACAAACCCTTTTGTAGTTTGCCCATGGTGATTTTCATTTATTCTTTCCAAAAGAATATTCTTGAACTGTAAGCAGATTTTCTGAACTGTACATGACATGAGATCAGGCTCTTTTCATAATGCACATTCCCTGATTCATCCCAACATGGAAAGTTGAACAGAGTCCATAGCAATTAAAGGATCCCTGGCTAGAATACTGCTGGCTGTTTTCTCAGTTTGAGTGCTGACATCTCGCTGAGTGCTGACACCTCTCACCTGGCTCGTCTGTCTGTCTGTCTTCAGGTGCAGAATCTGAACAGCATCCTGTCTTTCCCTTTGGAGAGCGTCCTGAAGAGTGAGCTCAGAGACAGCAGGCTGGTGAGTTCGGACTCGAGAGTTACTGCTTGAAAGGGTCGAATGTCAACGTGTATTACCTAAAATGTGTCCTCAAAAGTGACAAGTCCTGTTTGACGTTTCAAGTATCAGCACTGAAGGGGGGGCACGTTAGGCCATTTCACCTATAGACATGATATAAGTGGGGCAAAAAAGTAGTAGTAGTTATTTTTTAGTCAAGCCACTGATGGTGCAAGTTTTCTACTTGGGACCAAGTTCAAACAGTGGACTTGCTCTGACCGCCGCTTTCAGAGCAAGAAGGTCCTGGGTTCAGTTCCAGGATGGAGCGGCCTGGGTCCTTCTGTATGGAGTCTGCTTTGTCCTCCCCATGTCTGTGTGGATTTACTCCGGGTACTCCGTTTCTTCCCATATTCCAAAGACATGCATGTTAGATTAAATGATTACGCTAAATTGGCATCGACTTGATGTATGTATATATGACTAGGTCTTGATGTTAACCCTTGTGTGTGTCGCTGTGATCGCTGAAAATGGCCACTGATGCTGAAAACGACGTTTTAAATAAACAAAGCATTGTTGTGGCCACATTGTTTTTTTCTGACGGTGGAAGGAAAATTTTCTACCAGTTGTGGTCACACGCCCTACTGCCTTCAAAAACTGATTTTGAATACCAAGATGGGTGGCATTCAAGATGGCCAGATCTACCAGGTTTCCCTTTCCCTATACAGGTTGTCTAAAATTGGATCACAGTCTGCCAAACTAGTTTTCATTTTTATTATCACAAAACTGTGAGCCAATGCGAGGACCACTGCGAGAGTGTGACCAACAATTCAAAGATTCAGACATGCATTCATCAGCTGTGACAATAGGCCTGTAGTACAGTTTCACTAACCACAAGACCGGCCATGAACCACCCATGTGGCTGATGAAAACAGGTCTTGTGGTTTTGTTTGGGATGAACCACCCATGGACCTGATTGAATTTGGTAAACAGGTCTTGTCTTGTGTTTTGTTTGCCTCCATTTTGTTGTTATTCTTTTCTTGCCATAAGCGTACAGTGCAGTAAAACCTTTAAATAACGTTCAAGCCACCACCTGTTTTGTGAGCGAAAACCTCAACTTTCCAGCCAGTGTAAGGAGCGCAGCTTCTATCCAGGCTTACAATAAACACCACCCATGCAATGGTTAGCTTCTTTATAAAACACGTTTTTTTTATGTGGAAAGGAGCGCTTCAGACCGCTGTTTTTGCATTTGCGTCACCCCCCAAAATCATTATGGCACTGGTTAATAGAGGACCTGTTTTTAAAAGACTATAGGAAAACTCTCTGAATGCCTGAAGTCCTCCGCCTCAGCCCCAACCAAGCTGTTCTTCCGTCGTCATATTTTCTCTTAACTTGGCTTATATGCTATAGCTTTTATTTTCTCTGGTTTTATTGGGTTTTTATTGGGGACTGTGGTGTCTAGTGGTTAAGGTTACTGGACTCTGAACCAGAAGTCCCCAGAAATACATTAGGTGCTGGAAGGGTCCTTCTATCCTTCGTTACCATGGGCGTGTTTCTAGGCCGCGTACGAATGATGCAGCCCCCAAAACGGGACGCAGCTTTTGTCTAAACTAGCATCGGCTGATGCAAATGAATCAACTTCATCATCAGCGCACTGAGCAGGTGTGTTTGACTTCCCAGTGTGGGCTCATGGTATCTGCCACCTTCAGCCATGACGTAGCAGTCGATTTCTTAGAAGCGTTAATTGTTAACTATCGTTTCAGATAAATGCAAAAGACTTGCTGATAATGTCTTGTAAAACCCTAGTTTTGGAAAGTAGTGTAACGGATTCATTGAATTTCCATTAGTTCTTCTAAACAAAATTTGCTCGGTACTCGACGTTTTCGGTTCTCGACAGACTTGGCGACGAGGACAGAGTTACCTCTGTATTGTAGGTGTACGTGTTGCACTTTATTGTAAGTTGTTGTGCTGTTTCTCAGGATCTGAGGAAGCAGATGGAGAGAAGCTGGAAGGATTACGACATTAAAATGTGAGAACACGCACACCTTCATAACTGCCAGGGATTTGCGAGCAATGGTGAAATATATGGAGGGACGAACAGACGAATGGTTTCTTTCCTGTTTCTCAGGGGGAAGCTGGAGAGGGAGAGGCAGAAGCAGTACGGCTTGATCCGAACGGACTCGGACGTATCGGAGGACATGGAGAGGGAGAGGCGGACTTTCCAGCTGCAGATGTGTGAGGTGTGTCTCCGATCATTACTACAGGCTGGTAAAAGTGCTTTAGGCACACCCTCTATTAATGAACAATGTGCGTGGGGGTCAGGTTCAGCGTCTGTTCTTTATTAGGCCAGATGGAAAATGGTTCCTCCATAATCAGCCTCTGACCTGGATGGATTGCTGAAGTTTTGCTTATTTGAGATGCTCAGATACCAAGGGTTTCAGCTCAGTTTTCCTGTATTAACTGCCTGAAACACTGTGTATATGCACTGATTTTCATATGACTGAATATTACAAGGGCGGACCATCGCCTCACAGCAAGAAGGTCCTGTGTGGAGTCTGCATGTCCTCCCCGTGTCTGCCTGGGTTTACCCCGGGTGCTCCGGTTTCCTCCCACAGTCCGAAGACATGCCTTAGGTTAATCGATTATGCTAAAGTGGCCCTGGTGTGGGAGTGTACGTGCCCTACAATGGATTGGCGCCCTGGCTGGGGTTGTTTTTGCCTTGCGCCCTATGCTGGGCAACGGCTCTCCTGCGATCCAGTCCAGGATTAAATGGATACAAATGTGAATGAATGAATATTACAATTAAAAAATCAGGTCTGGTCCAGTGTGTTTCACTTCAGTTAAACTCAACATGACAATTCAGTAAGAAACAACAATTTTAGAGATAAGAAATCAGAAAAGCTCGGTCTATTTGAGTTTGGGAGGCTGTAGGTATGGTCTCAGCCGTAGCGTGTTGGTTTATTTCCTTATTTTCTATTTCTGAATCAGACACACCATTTCAGTTGTTCCGTTGCTGGTGGACGGCTTTTTGGGTTAAATCCTTCGTGTTGTATCTCTGCATTTTTTTCCCCCACCATATATGCACGCTTGCTCTGGTTGTCACTCAGTGCCCCAACTGAGGCAATGGAAGCGCAAACACAAGATCCACCACAAATGGAAGAAGCATGCACAGCACAAATTTTATATATATATACCACATAGCCAAGCCCAGACCCTAAAAACAGCCTAACATCTGGTCTGGTCATTATTACTTAGGCACCTCCCAAACCCAGATATTCCTTTTGACTGGCCCAGAGTCCACTGGTATTGTGTTGTACACCACTCTGTTCACTGCTGTGCTATGGCAGTTTGGAACTGAGTAAAGCAACAAAGGATTGGCTGTTTTTATGCCCTACATGCTTCAGTACTCTGCAGTGGCTTGTGGTAAAGGCGGTACTGAAAGCCACTGCTTGTCAAATGGGACTGTGGTAGTCTAGCGGTTAAGCTATGGACTCTGGACCAGAAGGCCCAGGGTTCAAATCCCACCTCTGCCAAGCAAGGCCCTCCTCGAGCATGGCCCTTATCCCACAGTTGCTTGGCCTCATGTATTTTTGCTGAAGTAGTCTCAATAAACCTAGTTCTCATGTAAGAGGTTCTTGTTTTCTCTGTGTTCTTCTGCGCAGTACTTGCTGAAGGTTCAGGAGATGAAGATGCGGCAGGGCCCAGATCTGCTCCAGAGTCTCATCAAGTATTTTCAGGCTCAGCTCAAGTAAGTCAAGAAGGTTTATCAGTGTGCTTGCTGCTCGTTTCCCCAGATGTAGTTCAATTCAAAATACATTGGCAACTCGGTTCTTGACCACCTCGGAACTCGTCGAATTCGGTTCTCGACCCATTTTGACTAGAAAAGTTTGCCTTGGCTTCTGCTTGATGGCGATTGATACTCGGGGCACTTGCTTAAACTTGTACGAGTTGAGCCACGCGACCCTTTTCAGCTGAAACTCAATTCATGATTCGCGATTCACGGTTCAGTACACATTGATTCAGATTCACAATAGCTCTTGCTCAGGGAAGATCTCCCCTCTGTTTATCGTGTTTTTCTTTATTTTTACATCTACAGTACTGCATTCGTAGCACAAATAAGTCTCCATGGGTTTTAATAAGATTAGTTTATAAGAGCCAACCGAAAGGAAAACTGAATTCTCCTGAACCCATCCAAACAGTCAGATGATCTTCCTTCACAAGTGGGGGAAAGATGGTAGAAAATGGTTAAGATGTACAGTTTTTTAAATTAAACATAGGTTAGGGGAGGGTCTCAATGGGTGTTCAGAAACCCCTAAAGCTCCGAATCACCACTGGAAGGAGATGAATAAGAAATACAGCAAAAGGTGTTCAGATATCAATGGTTAGACGGAGTCAATTGGATAAATAGATATGGTATATAGCCAAATGTTTTTGGACACTCAAAATGACAATGAAATGCATGAGCTTTGCGGTACGGAATTTGTTGCCCTGTTGCTGCAAAACAGCCTTCGCTCTTTTAAGATGGCTTTCCACTAGACTTTGGAACGTGGAAAGTTGGTAAACCATTTCTGTATGGACTTTGTTTTATTAGGATGGGGCAGGGCGTTGAACTGACTTTTCTGGGATTGAAACCTAGGGAGATCCCATGCCTGTATGCTTCATATTATGAACTTGTCAGCAGAAACTGTGGCTGGATTATCAGAGATCACTATTTAGTGAAACCTTGCTTTTTAAATGTATTTTATTCCTGGAAATGCCGAATAGTCGCATAATGAGAGTCCTGTATCCATTATTCTTTGCACAAAAGCCCTTATCTCGTTCTGTCGTATTCAAAAGCTCTTTTAGTTACAGCAGCTTGATGGAGCTTAATTTTATCCATACTCTGTCTGTCTCTGTCACACTTTTTTATGCGTTTTGTGTGTGTGTTGCACCTGGAGAAAGAAACATTTACGAGGAAGTAACCTTGTGTGTGCATGCTGTGTTCACGTTCTTTCACTTCAGGTTACTTCCTTGTCCTTACGGGCATTGTTTGCCCTGAGTGTAAAGGAAGAGGGGAAGTAAAAATGTGTCTGCAGTTGAGCTTTTGTCACTAATTAATCTCCAGACTTAATCCCCCTGATTATAAAACCAAAAGTGTCACTTCTTACTGAAAGAGGGAGAGACTGGAAGGTGCCAGGTTGAGGTGAGGCACCATCTATTAGTTAGGTTGCACTTTGTTGAGTTTGTTTACATGCACTTAATTTGAATCTTAATTGAATTTGAATGGGCAGATTTTTGTAGTTGATATTGGTGATTATGCAAGTTGTCACGTAAACAGCATACTCCGATCAGATTAAGAAATCAGATAGAGAGCTGGATTTTACTCCAGTAATTGGATTACTCATAGCACATATATCAGTTACACGATTTCAAAGTGTTCTCTGCATGCAAGCATAACCGACACGTTTCCCAGGTTTGCTTATTCTAAAGATTTGGCTTTATTTGGGCTTTTTTACCATTGATATGTGGGTTTTGTTGCTCACAGGACCTATCAAGCGTGGAATGAAATGCGCAACGGAGCTAAAGAGAGCGAAACGGCTGTAGAACACGGTATATACGCAAGAAAATTAGGAATTTTAATATGAAAGTTTAAACCTCTTTCTGTGAGATGATTGGCTGGTTGCGAAGTAGAAATACGATTTCTTACCGGAGTCATGTAAGCCTGGAGTTTTCCCATTACTCTATTGCATAAGCTGTTAAGCCTGTGTTCTGGAGTTCCTGTTTTGCTTTCGGTCGGCTCTGATAACTAACTTTTTTAGGACCCATGGAGATTTATTTGCACTAAGAATACAGTACTGTAGATGTAAAAATAAAGAGTAAACAATAAACACAGTGCAGATCTTCTCTGATGGCTATTGTGACTCTGAATCATTGTGGACTGATTCATGAATCTTGAACCGTGAATCCAGGTTCGGCTGAAACGAATGGCACGGCTCGACTCATACAAGTTTAAGCAAGTGCGCCGAGTACCGAGCCATTTCCGAGGTGGTCGAGAACCGAGGTACCACTGTGTAAATGTCTGTATATGTGTCTGTCTAATGATCTTGAACACAGTGTTTTTCTTTGTTTGTAGCTTTTTCCAGGATGAGACTGAAGGCAGCCTGAAAAATCTCAGTTCCCTTGTGGGAAAAAGGCTCGCGGCCTTGTCCACAACGGTTACGGGAGTGTTTTCATTCATCTTTACTCGTCGGGCCTGACTGGATTTTAGATTGCTTTATTCCAAAGGCAAAACACAGAAGTATCAAAAAAAAAAACCACCGTCGTCTCTTCAGGCACACGCGTTCGGTTTTGAAGAGGGATAAAGGGACTTGAAAATGGCATTTTTTCTGTTAGGCATGGACTTTCCATTGAACTCAGAGTGGTAAAAAGGTAATAAGAGTGGTAAACATTACCTAATTGTGTAAACCTGCTTCTGCATCTGGATCAGATTTTCGGCCTCCGCACAAGAAGAGGAAGAGAGATGATTTGAAATTCTGTAGAAACTCCACTATATAATGTGGTTTTAGACCTGGATGCCTAGGGTCTGTGTGTGGGATGGGGGTTGCCATTTTCATCAGAAGGAAGCCTTGGAATCAGAGAGGCTTTGATGTGTAATTAGAGGAGTATATCAAAGAAGGATATGGATGTTCCTGTCTCAGACAAGTCCTCTACTTTTTATTGCCCCAATTGCAAGAGACCAGACCACACACACATCACTGTCTGCTGCATTGTCTCTCTATTGCTATTATGAAATGATTATCTCTCCACATACTCACAGCTCTAAAGACACACCCAGAATACAGTGCTGTGCAAAAGTCTTAGGCCACCATTAGATTTGTCATTTTAGCAATGGTAGCCATTGGTACTCCAAAACACTTAACACTCTCTTCACTGGATTCCCCTTCCGAAAAAGTGGTTTCTGGGCTGCCACCCTTCCAAAAAGCTTCTTCAGACTACATTTAGAGCCATGCTCAAGGCGATCTGCTGAAGTTCAAACCGAGTATCAGAATAGGGAAGAAAGGTGATTTAAGTGACTTTGAACTGGTGGCTGGTCCGAGTGTTTCTTAACCTGCTGATCTACTGGGATTTTCACACACAGCCATCTCTAGTGTTTATGGAGAATGGTCCGAAAAAGAGAAAATATCCAGTGAGAGCACTTCTCTGAGTGAAAATGGCTTGCTGTTGAAAGGCTGCACATCCATGATGCCAGTCACCCGTTCCACCACATCCCCAAGGTGTTCTACTGGATTGAGATCTGGTGACTGAAGTGGCTGTTTGAGAACAGTGAAGTCATGATCATGTCAAAGAAACCAGTCTCCTGGGTTTGTGTATTGCTATTATTATTGCTATTTTTATGCTAGTTTTATGGTGGATTATTTCTGTGCCTTGGGGGAACTTTAAAATAAACTGTTTTTCTTTTGAACTGGAACCCTGCATTCGCCTGCTCCTCCCTTGACCTAATCCTAACAAGTTCTGGTTCCACTCAAGCTGTTAAGTGCTTCTGATGGCAACTTCCAGTAGGACGTCACAAATCTCAAATCATCTCAAAAAACAGCAAACCGAAAGCTAGGGGATGCAGGAGAAGCTAAGGAAGCTAAGCCGAGTGGAAGTAGCAAAGACTGGCGGGGAGAAGCCAAGGAAGCTAAGTCAGCTGGAAGTAGCCAAGACCGGCGGGGACAACCCCAAGCCAAGGGAAAAGCTAAAGCCGACTGGAAGTAGGGCCAAAGACCGGCGGGGAACAAAGCCAAAGGAGCTAAGCCGGGCTGGGAAGTGGCCAAGACCGGCGGGGACAAAAGCCAAGGGAAAGCTAAAGCCGGCTGGAAGTAGGCCAAAGACCGCGGGGAGGAAACGGCCATGGGGAAAGGCATTAAAGCCCAGCTGGAAAGTCAAGTAGCCAAGGGACCGGGCAGGGAGAAGCCAAGGAAGCTAAAAAGGCCGGCTGGAAAGTAGGAAGTAGCCAAGAATGGCGGGGAGAACTATTGGAAAAGCTTAAGCTGGGCTGAAGTAGCAGGGACCGGGGCGGGGAAGAAGCTATATGGAAGCTAAAGCCGGGCTTGGAAGTAGCCCAAGGACCGGGCGGGGGAGGAAAGGCTATGGAAGGCTAAGCCGGCTGGGAAGTAGCCAAGGGCGGCGGGGGGGAGAAGCCAAGGAAGCTAAGGCCGGCTGGAAGTAGCCACGAACGGTGGGGGAGAAGCCAAGGGAGCTAAAAGCCGGCTGGAAGTTGCCAAGGAAAAGGGCGGGGAGGGAAGGCCAAGGAAAGCTAAAGCCGGGCTGGGAAGTTAGTCAAGACCGGCCTTTGGAGGAGCTATGGGAAGTAAGCCGGCTGTGGAAGTAGTCAAGACCGGCGGGGGGGGGGGAGAAGCCCAAGGAAAGGCTAAGCCGGCGGAAGGTGCCAGACGGGCAGGGGGAGGAAAGGGCTAAGGAAGCTAAGCGGGGGAAAGTAGCCAAGCACCGGCGGGGGAGGAAAATGGCTAACGTAAAGCCTAACGTGGCTGGAAGGTAGGCTAAAAAGAAGTCGAGTAGCTAAACCCGGCAAGAAAACCACGGGACAAGGAGGAAAGCAGCAAGAAATACGAAAATGAACAATGGCGGAACGGCAGCCGCAGGAACTGTTACCCAGGGCGGGGGGAAAAAAAAGGGGTGAACCATTGTGCTTCAGTTTTTAAGCTTAAGAAGTCGACACGTCCCGCAACGGCAAATTGGGCAAAAAAAAAACAGAGCTTAAATAAGGCCTTTCCCAGGCATGTGTGACGATATTAGCGATAGCCCCACAATCAAAAAAAAAAAACATGAGTTTCCGGGTGGGTCCTGCGGGCCATTGTGTTGCAGCGCCCTAAGGGTTTGTTGGGAGATGTAGTCCAGGGATTGCCCCATGGGGTTGAAAAAACCCAGTCTGGCCGTTGGAAATCCTTCCTAACGAACTGGTACTAAAGGAAACAAGGATTAGCTTGGGGAATATAAGGTGGTGTTTTCCTCTTAGGAAAGATTTTGGAAAAGAGAAAGATGTCCATGGAACTGGAATTAGTTCTATTGCCTAAAAAAAAAAAAAAAAAAAAATGGTTGTATACTAAATTTGTATACCAAAAATCCAATCAAAACATATTCAATTAACTTTATTACTTTCTAAGCTTTGTAAAGGGGCATTTAAAAATGGGGCACCCTTTCTTACAACATTGGGAGCTCGGGGGGCTGAACAAAGTTTCAGCTACATTGATTTAAGTTTTAAAAGATCTTCTCGGCGGTCTAACAGAATTACTGGATAAAACCCTCGTGGCATATAAAAAAACATTCCTGACATACTACACAAGCACTGGAGATTTGTTTACAGCTTTTTAGCAGCTTTTTTAGCAGCTGGTGAAGCGAGTACATTGTTAGGAAACCAGAGGTGTTGTTCTGCTTACAAACGGCTTTGGATTTTGCTTGGCTTGGATGGAACAAGAGGGGCCTAATCGTACGAGTTTCCTTAAGGGGAAAACCGAACCCTTGTGGTCAAAACTGTCAACTGTGGTTTGATTTGCCTGCAGGTTCGTCAGGACCAGGATGACCAAGTGAAGCAGCTCTCGCAGCTGCGTGACTCGCTCCGGAGTCAGCTACAGGTGGAGGGCAAAGAGGTAACCTCCGAACAGAACGACTCTCAGCATTCCTCACTTCACTTACTTCAGTAGCACTGTCATCTGAACAGCTTTTTCCATCACAGCTGACCTTCAGCTCTGATTATGTCCTCCTAACTTTTTTATGGACGGCTTTGTCTAAGCAGGGTCATGGTTGTGCCTTATTCTTTCCATTTCTTAATACAGTGGTACCTTGGTTCTCGACCGCCTCGGAACTCGTCCAGTTCGGTTTCTTGACTAGAAAAATGAGTCTCGGTTCTCGCCGTTTGCTCGGTACTCTGTGCACCAGTGTTAATTTTGACAGTAAATTTTGATTAAGTTTTAGTCTTTTGACTTGAACGTAATTTAGTTTGTCATAATGTAGCCATCTGAGTTATTGTTTTAGTCTAGTTCGTCGACTAATTATAGTAAGATTATAGTCAACTAAATCTACAGTAGTAGTAGTGCGCTGCTCCGTGCTGTGTGACCCAGCGCTGCTCTTAGACAGAGAGTGGACTTTGGTGAATCCGCGTGCGGGAGAGAAAAAAAGCTTCAGTATCGATCTTTTTACACGAGTATCGCTCAATATCAATACCAGCGTTGGTATCAACATTATCGATATTTGGATCGATCCACCCACCTCTACTACACACTGGTTCAGTGATTCAAATGCACAACAGATCTCGCTCGGCGAAGATCTCCGCTGTGTTTATCATGTTTTTCTTTATTTTCTACAGTACTGTATCTGTAGTGCAAATCAGTCTCCATTGGTCCTAAAAAAACGGTTAGTTTATAAGAGCAAACTGAAAGCAAAACAGGAGCTGAACCCTCCTGGCTTTCAGGCTACAGTTTGTGTAGTAAGTAGCCGAGAAAGTGTTTTGCTTTTTCTTTCTACTTTCACCCATTACTCCCTAAATTACATGAGATTTTTCAACGCTACATTAAAATGAGCTGTGTGTTCATGATTTTGGCCAACTCTAGGTTAATGGAAGTGTTGATGTGTAATGGGCTCCGGTATGGTACAGTATAAACCAGGTTAAACTCATGGGTTCGTGATGCGTTTAACTTGGATTTGTTGGAACATATCCCCATCAAGTCAAGGAGCACCTGTACAATACAGCTCCATTAATGAATAACCTTAAGCTTATTAAGTAGCTACTTCAGGCACCAAAAAATGACCTAGCAAATGGTACAAATATCATGTATAGGTTCATAATAGGCTTTCTTTATGATGTGTTGTGCTTTGGGATTATTTACCTGCAGGAGATGGTGTACAGGCATTTTCCAGATTAAAGTGCTGACACAATGTTCTTTTGTTTTGCAGGAGTACCTGAACAGGAAAAACTCAGGCCATGGCTACAGCATCCACCAGCCCCAGGGCAACAAGAAATACGGCACTGAAAAATCGGGCTTCCTGCTCAAGAAGAGTGACGGGTGAGAGACAATAGAGGCTGTAGCTGAATCACAAACTACCAACGGTGCATTAATGAGTTATAGTCAGTGTAGTGTAGTACAGAGGTTAGGGGCACGGTGCCCCCGCAATCTGGAAAATCTGCATTTTAATACGTGTTATATAATATCTAATATAAATACGTCGAACATTGCTAAAACCTGTACATGTACGAGCCAGCCTCAGGGTGTGTCTGAAATTAATTGGATTCCAACTTTGATCAAATCCAAATTCGAACAGCCTTCCAGAACCAATCAACTTTGCATTCTGAGGTTCTGCTGAGGTGCATGTGTGTATAAATGAATATACAGATACAGAACTGTATAAAAGTCTTAAGCATTTTAAGCATATTATTCAGTTTGTATTTTACGTATTCTTTAAGTTTTAGTGGTCATTGCTTTGTAGTTCTACAGTTCCAGATTGTAGTCCATCTATTTCTCTAAATGCTTTGTTAATCACCTTTACTCTGATCTCTAATGATCAGGACCCCCTCAGATCAGGTACTGTTTGGGTGGTGGATCATTCTCTGCACTGCCCTGGCACTGATGTGGTGGTATGTTAGTGTGTGTTGCATTGATACTATATATATATATATATATATATATATATATATATGTATATGTATATACTGTGATGAAGGATTAGAGGATGACTAACACAAACTGTGCGACAAGCTGCTGTTTTGGACTTTACATCTACAAGTTAAAGCAATAATGTGAATATCAAAGTTTTAAAAACTCCAGCAGCACTGCTTTGTCTAATCCAGTCATACCAGCACAACACACTACCACCACCACCTGAGAATGATCCACCACCCAAACAGTACCTGATCTGTGCTGGTCCTGATCATTAGAGAGCAGAATGAAGGGGATTAAAAGTACATAGAGGAACAGATGGACTACAGCCTGTAAGTAGAGAACTACAAACTTCTTCTATATGGTAAGTGGAACCGATCAAATGGACAATGAGTGTAGAAACAGGGAGGTGGTTCTAATGTTATGCCTGATCGATGTATATATTTATATGCAAGGAAACATATTTAATTTGTGCTGACCTGTGATGTATCGAAACCTTGTCGGGGAAAGTCGCGATGGGGTAGCGATGACTGTCTTCGTTGGTTATTAGGGAATCTGATTCAGTCTTTCAGAATTTAATGTCATCAGCACATGGAAACTTGCCGGTCAAAATGTATATTAAGGTAATAATGTGAAAAGAACTGAAGAACAAAAACCTGAGTTTCACTACAGCAACCCTTTCGCAAACACTAGACAGCAACCATCTTTGGCAATGATGAACTGTAAATGTTTCATTTTTCCTCCTCATCACATTTCGACTTGAGTCCCACGTTTCTCCACCCAACCCAAACGTTGTTTGTGCAGCCTTGCCTATTTGTGATGATGGTTTGAAAGCAACCACTCTATTCTTTTCCAACAACTTGGCTTCAGTTGGTGTCTCGGTACTTTTTAAGTGCTCTCCAGCCAAATACAATGTTTGTGTTTGTTGGTCCAGTGTGATGTGGGCTTGAATGGCAGGGGAAAAAAGGGGGCTCCAGCAGGGAAGTACACTGTTTTTGAATGTGTGTGTGTGTGTGTTTTAGCTTGTATTACTCAGCTGCTTTTCATTAAGAACGGTTTGAACCCTGCCTGAGTCCGGGCTCAGGATCAAACCCAAATCCACCGCGCAGTGACTGCAACGTAGAAGTATCTGACTTCAACACGAAGTCTGATGTGTGTGAGCAAAATGAAGAAAAAGAAGCGACCCGGTGCGTGAATTTCCGTTGTGTGTTTGCGCCTGGTTGGGGCAACTGATTCTGTTGAGCTGGAGAGTAAGAAATCGACAAACGCTATTGCTTATTAACTGTCGTCAGTCACGGGTTGGGCTTCTTTTCCTTTCTGGAGCGTTAATATTTATTGGAATGCGTTGTATGAATTTAGAACTGCAATTTCAAACACAAACAGACCAACCAGTGGTTAGACCCGCAAAACAAAGACAAAAATTAGCAGTAAAGGATTAAAAAAGATAATGTTGCTGGTGTTGCCATTGTTGTTGCAGTCTAATCCTGCGGTGTCCAGCCCATGAATCGAACCCAGGACCTCAGGAATTGCTGTTTCCAGCAGTTGGCTCTTAGCAACAAGCCACAGGAGTTGTGGGGAAGGGATAGTAGACCTTAAAAATGCATTTCTCTAGCAGTTTTTTGAAAAACTGAGCCAATAGTAAACATGAGATTTGTTCCCAAGTTCCAAGTTGTCCCAAGCAAGATCTGGATGGGACGTCGGTTCATGTTAGGGCTGGATAGAGGGGTCACTGTTGTAGAACTGGAGGCTTGTCCCCTAAATGGCCTCCGATCTGACTAGAAGGCACCACTGGGACTCCTTGCAGTGACGGGATAGCGTGTTAGACCTCAGACGATCTAATAGACTTTAGATTGCCTTACTATTTCTTAGGGTTTTTTTCTGCTAACAGTTATAAAACACTTGGAACATGGGGACACCTCTAGGGGCGGAGGTCTTGGTACTTTGGGCCCATACACAGGGGTTCATGGATGCAGGCGTCCTGTAAAGAGGACTTATGGAAACAGGATCCTGAGGATACACAGCTTTGAAGTGCAAGTCGAAGTGGCCCATCGGCAGAGCACAGTGCTTTGTGTGATGTCCTTTGTGTAACAGGAAAAGCTGTCAGTGCTGCTCCAAGAGCAGTTTTCCTGGCTCTGCACGTCCACCTGAACCCTAGCCACTGCAAAATTGGATGATCGCATCGGAGTAGTGTTTTCCGTCCCTCCAGAGACTCCTCAAATCAATTTGAGTTGATGGCGTAGTGTGTATAACCTGGCTAGCACCTGGAAATCTTTTTACCCTCACGCTAGTGCTGTACTCAAGTCCGGTAGAGCCATGTCCGGGACAAGACCAAGACTATTAATAGTCGAGTTCGAGTCAAGATCGAGACAGCGACCAGATTAAGATTTTTTTTTTTTTAAATCCAATGGGGGGAAAAAATTAGATTGTAAAACTAGATTGAAAATGTTACATTTAATTCACTTAACATCCATTATCATTCATTATACATGATATAGATTAGTAAATACAGTGGGGCAAAAAGTATTTAGTCAGCCACTGATTGTGCAAGGTCTCCTACTTAGAAAGATGAGAGAGGTCTGTGATTTTTATCATAGGTACACTTTCACTATGAGAGACAAAATGAGAAAAACAATCCAGGAAATCACATTGTAGAAATTTTAAAGAATTTAATTTTAAATCGTGGTGGAAAATAAGTATTTGGTCATTAACAAAAGTTAAACTCAATACTTTGTAACATAACCTTTGCTGGCAATGACCTTGAGGTCGATCTTGAAATGCTTTTACGGAGCCACTCCTTCGTTGCCCGAGCGGTGTGTTTGGGATCATTGTCATGCTGGAAGCCCCAGCCACGTTCCATCTTCAATGCTCTCACTGATGGAAGGAGGTTTTGGCTTAAAATCTCACCATACATGGCCCCGTTCATTCTTCCCTTAACACGGATCAGTCGTCCTGTCCCCTCTGCAGAAAAACAAGCCCCAAAGCATGATGTTTCCACCCCCATGCTTCACAGTAGGTATGGTGTTCTTGGGATGCAACTCAGCATTCTTCTTCCTTCAAACATGGCGAGTTGAGTTTTTACCAAAAAGTTCTATTTTGGGTTTTCATCTGACCACATGTATTTCTCCCAATCCTCTTCTGGATCATCCATATGCTCTCTGGCAAACTTCAGACGGGCCTGGACATGTACTGGCATAAGCAGGGGGGCACGCCTGGCACTGCAGGATCTGAGTCCCTCTCGGTGTAGTGTGTTACTGATGGTAGCCTTTATTACTTTGATCCCAGCTCTCTGCAGGTCATTCATCAGGTCCCTCCGTTTTGTAGTTCTGGGATTTTTGCTCACCGTTCTCATGATCATTCTGACCCCATGGGACCCCAGATCGAGGGAGATTATCAATGGTCTTGTATGTCTTCCATTTTCTTCCAATTGCTCCCACAGGTGATTTATTCACACCAACCTGCTTGCCTATTGTAGATTCACTCTTCCCAGCCTGGTGCAGGTCTACAATTTTCTTCCTGGTGTTCTTCGACAGCTCTTGGTCTTGGCCATGGTTGAGTTTGGAGTCTGACTGTTTGAGGCTGTGGACAGGTGTCTTTTATACAGGTAACAAGGTCAAACAGGTGCCATTAATACAGGTAACGAGTGGAGGACAGAAGAGCTTCTTAAAGAAGAAGTTACAGGTCTGTGAGAGCCAGAAATCTTGCTTGTTTGTGGGTGACCAAATACTTATTTTCCACCATGATTTACAGTTATTTTTTTCTTCTTTACTGTGGGGATATGCACTGACAAATCCATCGTAAGTTGATTTTATCGTAAACCAAGGAGTTAAATATGTACTCTATGCATCAGAGCATATATTAAACAGGCTTCAAACATGACCGCAACCACGGCTTTTCCTCACTACATTTCCCAGCGCCCATCACTCACGTCTCGCCTCTCTGATTCGCACACTGGCGACTTCCTCATCCGAGTGCGAGAGAATACTGCGTGTTACTATGCATCGCTTACCTGAGAAACTTAGAAATTCTACATCGAGTACGGTTTCTGCTGAGTGCGTATTTCTGTTTGTTATGGGATTTCCATCGTAAAGTCAAATATCTTAAGTCGGGCCATCGTACAACGGGGGGTACCTGTATTATTGCCGTAGACAAATTAAGGCAACTTTCTCAGAAACTTAATCTTGATTTTTATTATTAACAGTGATAACTATGTTTGAATGGATTGTTCGCATTCAGTAATGGTAGAGAAAAAGTTCAGTTCCTAATTAACGTTACCTCAGACCGACACATTGGTCTCGACAGCAATTTCCGAGTCCAAATGAGGTAGAGACCGAGACCACTTGTTTATGGTCACGCTGCCCAGTCCTTCTAGCTAGCTGACTTGTGTTCCCACCACTTTCCTTCCAAATTCACATCACCCCAGGACCGTCTGTAATGGCATCCTTTGTTATTCGACCCCAAGAACAAATGGCAAGGACACGATCCAGCCTGACCGCTACTCAACTGTTTGTGTAAGTAAGCAAAAGTGGGTTGAAGGCTTCCTTTGACTTCCTCCCCAAGAAAATCCCTTCCAGCTGTGGAGAGAGAAGAACCGATGACTCATCAGGCCATATTATTTTCGTCCAGGACGTGGTTGCTGCTTTATGTCACTCCTGCTTTTGACCGTTGAAGAAAGCGCTCACTATGCTGTCACCTTTCTGGCTGGGGATCTGAGGTCACGGTCCGGGTTGTTCTCCAGTGAACTTGACTCATATGTGCACTTTTCCACTTGTTGTTTTTCAGAATCAGGAAAGTATGGCAGAAGAGGAAATGTGGAGTTAAGTACGGCTGCCTGACCATCTCTCACAGCACGGTGAGGTGTCCCATCACACCACACATGCACATACACACTCAGAGGCACGCTGCTAAAGGGACCTTGTTTCTATCAGATCAACAGACCTCCGGCCAAGCTCAACCTCCTCACGTGTCAGGTCCGGCCCAACCCAGACGACAGGAAGACTTTTGACCTTGTGACTCGTAAGTTGACCATTTGACCCTCGACTCCTCCTTTCAGAGCAAGACAATAACCATCCAGCACAGCTGCAAGGAATGTTCTGACCAAACAACAAGGTTTGGTGTGTCAAACAGTGGCGTCTCTGTGGTGGTGCTCATTCGGTAATGGGAATAAGCGAGCGAAATATTGATCAGTTCTGTCGAAACAAGGGCTGATCACCTCACCTTTGTGTGGCTTCATTATAAAGAAGAACTGGCTCATACCTTGATCTTATGCTAACTATGCCTCTGAAAATCGGCTCAAAAATCTGTTGTACTGCTCTAACTTGAAGAAATTTAAATTAAGTGTAGTTTTGATATATAATAATAATAATAATAATAATTGGTTATTATTGCAGTAAAAACAATTTTTAATCGACTTATTGTCTATATTCACAAGCTTGTTTTAGAGTTGAAAGCATTCAAACGTACATTTGTATTATTATTATTATTATTATTATTTTATTATAATGATATCTTCTTTATATTTTATATAATCATTATCATTTGTATCTATCTAAATTATTTTTTATTTGATCATAATCTTTATTATTATAGTTATTTTTATTATTATCATCATTGCTTCATAATATTAATATTCATATTTTTCTTATTACTAGTAGTAGCATCCTCATTAATTTTATTTTATATATTATAATTTTATTTATTTATATATCATCTTTATGATTATTATTATTGTTACTTCTTCTTTTATTATTACTATTATCATTATTTTTGTTTCATAATTATGATTAAACATTTTTATTTGATCATAATCTTTATTATTATAGTTATTTTTATTATTATTATCATCATCATCATCATCATCATCATCATCATTGCTTCATTATATTTTTCTTATTACCATATATAAAATTTTATTTGTATATATATGTGTGTGTGTATGTATGTATGTATGTATGTATGTATATATATATATATATATATATATATATATATATATGTATATGTGTGTGTGTGTGTATATATATATTTACATTTACAGCATTTAGCAGACGCCCCTTATCCACGGCGACTTACAGTCTTACAATCCAAGCAATTGTGGGTTAAGGGTCTTGATCAAGGACCCAACAGTGGCAGCTTGGCAGAGGTGGGATTTGAACCCTGGACCTTGTGGTCCATAGTCCAGTACCTTACCCACTAGGCTACCACAGTCCCGCATATATATATAGATATCTTTTTATTATATTTTATATTCATCTTTATTATTGTTGCTTCTTCTTTTATTATTATTACTATTATCATTATTTCTTCTTTTATTATTTTTACTATTGCTTCTTCCATTACTCATAACTATTATTGTTACAATTTTGATTCTTTACCTTTATCTTCTTCTTATTGCTCCTTATATGAGTATTACTATTGTCATTGTTATTGTTAGTAGTAGTGTCCTCTTTATT
>JAJAGP010004883.1:0-41306 GCA_025084515.1 Ancistrus triradiatus | reverse complement strand
GGAGATAATCTAAACTTGTAAAGTTGCTTTGAGACAATGCTCCATTGTAAAAAGCGCTATATAAATAAATCTGACTTGACTTGACTTGACTTCCGTCGTCAGCTCCAGCCCCACCATACCCGGGCCACTTAATGCCGATGTGCATACGTCACATTTTATTCGAACTTTGACTCCATGACTTTAGTTTCGTTCTTAGATTTATCATCTATGCTGCCCACGGAGGTTGGGTCCCTTTTTGAGTCTTGGTCCTCCCAAGGTTTCTTCCTATAACACTCAGGGAGTTTTTCCTTGCCACTGTCGCCCTAGGCATTTGGGATTGGAGGTAGTTATTAGGAGATAATCTAAACTTGTAAAGTTGCTTTGAGACAATGCTCCATTGTAAAAAGCGCTATATAAATAGATCTGACTTGACTTGACCTGACCTTGGAAAAACGACCGATGACCACTTACCTCAGATAAAACTGAGGTTCTATTAGTGGGACCCAAGGCTGTGAGAGACAGGTTGGCTACAACTATCTTAAATCTAGATGGCTGTCCAGTATTGCCCAGTCTGTCTGTAAAAAACTTAGGGGTCACATTTGATTCAGATCTCTCCTTTGATGCGCACATTAGCAGCATCACTCGAATTGCTTTCTTTCAATTACGTAATATCGCTAAACTTAGAAATATCCTCTCTTTTAATGATGCAGAGAAACTGGTTCATGCATTTATAACCTCAAGGTTGGATTACTGTAACGCCTTACTTACTGGATGCTGTAGTAAATCTATAAATAAACTTCAGTTAGTTCAGAATGCAGCTGCCCGAGTGCTAACTCGAACTAGAAAATTTGATCATATCACTCCTGTTCTATCATCAGTACACTGGTTACCAGTCAAATTCCGCATTGATTACAAAATACTTCTTATTACTTATAAAGCTCTACATGGCCTGGCCCCACATTATCTGAGTGAACTCTTAGAGTTTTACAATCCAACTCGTCTACTTCATTTGCAGGGTGCAGAACTTATTTTAGTTCCTAGAATTAAAAAGTCACAGCAGGGGGAAAGGCTGTCTCCTACATGGTCCCCCAACTATGGAATAAACTTCCCACATTCGTTCGAGACTCAGACACTGTCCAAAATTTTAAGTCTAGTCTAAAGACATACCTATTTACACAGACTTTTGACTAGATTTAGACCGGGATGCATGGCTTGGGTCACTGGGGCCGGAGTCTGGAGTCATGTCTGGCCTGCCTGCCTTGTCCGCTAGCCGGGAGTGTCGAGTGGGCGGTCTGGCTGAACTGGGCTTCAGTCCTCTTGATCTTGACTCGTGCATCCTTGCCTAAGAATAAAGGCAGAGCTGGGGGTTCATAGTCAAAGAGTCTTATGGTGATCAGAGATGTTGGATGGCTGTCTTCTGCCTCCCGTGGGGTTGCAGATGTCTTATGTGATCTTTCTTGGCTGTGTTTCCTACCAGTTCTCCTCTTTCTAGCTATGCTGCTATAGCTAATGCTACCGGGATCTCATGCTACACATGGCATCAGTGATTGTTAATAGACACTGTGCTCTTAATCAATAACTAATTACATTTTCTGTTTTCTCTCTGAGCTGTGTTCCTGTACCAGTTCCTGTCCCACACATGATGTTCATTTGCTTCAGCTTCATTCAAACTTCTTTCGTCATCAGCTCCAGCCCCATCATACCCAGGCCACTTAATACCGATGTGCATACTTCACATTTTATTCAAACTATGACTCCATGACTTTGGTTTCATTCTTAGATTTATCATCTACGCCGCCCAAGGAGGTTGGGTCCCTTTTTGAGTCTTGGTCCTATCAAGGTTTCTGCCTATAACACTCATGGAGTTTTTCCTTGCCACTGTTGCCCTAGGCTTGCTCCTTTTTTTGATTGGACGTAGTTATTAGGAGATAATCTAAACTTGTAAAGTTGCTTTGAGACAATGCCCCATTGTAAAAAGTGCTATATAAATAGATCTGACTTGACCTGACTTGATAAGGACCGCAAGCTTGTCTTTGAGGTGTTCTGGGAGCCCTGACCGGAAAGCCTCATGCAACGCGGGCTTGTTCCAGTCGGAATCTGCGGCCAACGACCAGAACTCCACCGCATAATCAGCAACCATGTGGGAGCCCTGCCAAAGCCCCATGAGTCGGCTTGATGCTGCTTCACTGTGGCTCGGGTGGTCAAAGACAGCCCAGAAGCACTGGATGAAGTCAGCGAACGAGACCTCCTCCAGAACCCTTTGGGAGAGTACAGCCTTAGCCCACGTCAAGGTCTTACCCCGAAGGAGGCCTATGACGTATGAGATGTTACAGGCATTGGTGACAAAGACCGAAGGATGCCACCGGAGCACCAGGTCGCACTGTATGAGGAACTCCCTGCACTTGGTCAGGTCTTCAGCATATGGCTCAGGGTGAGTAAAGATTGGGGCCTGGTAGCTGAAGGCGGCTGAGAGGTGATCCTGAGAGGCGGTGGTGGGCGAGGGAGATCCGGCTGGGGCATCCAGAGGGGGAGTATGTTGCTGGGTGCCCGCGGCAGCAGGGGGCATCTGGCTCTCGCCGGCAGTCAACGGATTCTGGGAAGAAGGGGTAAGCAGTTGGGTAAGTTTACTAAGTTTAGGTTTAAGTTAAACTAGACATTTGCTGGCTGAGTAAGCAGTTAGATTTGAGTAGAGCATTTAGCAACTTATGCTGTTGCAGCCAAGCTTGTTGGCGAGCCAAGGCAATACCGACCAGAAGAGCGCAACCTGTCTGTTGACCCGCGGGCTTCGTATTGACCAGTTTGTGCTGTTACGTGGGGCTCAGGGGATCCACGGTGAATAGCAAGAGGAGTCCTTAATGCAGGTCTACAAACAGACCACAGACAACGACGTAATGGTAAACGTTGGTTTATTGATAACAAAATGTGAATGTGAGAGGTGCAAGTTACGGTAGTGTACGAGGTCGAGTACAGGAATCTGGTCGGCGGGTTTTTTCAGCATGAGAGCTGAAAAAAAAGACGAGAGGATAATTTGGCATAAACCGGGGATAGAGAGAGAGGCAATGCTATGAGCTAGACTAGCGCTAACGCTAATGCTAATAGCGGATAGCAACATGAGCCAGATACCGGTAAGTTACAGCGACAAACTGGTGGCTGGTTGATGAGGAGATAACGAACAGGTGTGAGGCAGAGGGAGGAGCGCAGAGATGAGGAGCCAATCAATCGCTGTGGAAGTAAGCACAAACACAAGCACGCCGCACTGGAACAGAACATAAAAAACCAGAGGCAAGGGACTGTAATGACGTAAATGATGAAAATGACGAAGCAAACAGAACGGCGAGAAGACTGCACAGCGAACCCCAACAGTTTACCTGTTTTCTTTTCACTCCTCACCGGGTTTTGTTTGGTTTGTTCGGTTAGCCGTTCTGGTAACAGTTGCCAAGTGCTTTCATTTGTTGTGCTTATTCTTGGTTCTGTTCATTTAGCAGTTCTTCTCTTATGCCAGGTTTTATTTAATGTTTTGCTCCTGAGATTTTTATCGTTTGTGTATTTGTCCTGTTATTTTTCTTTATTATTAATAAGTTGTTTATTCTGACTGGAACCTGCATATTTGCCTGCTTCTGCCTTGCTCCGCTGTGACAAGGATCTTTCCAAGCGGTGTCCAAAAAGTGTATATGTATATGAATGGGAATATATGGGTTTCAGAATGGGTCCAAAAGTGTTACGGTAACTAAACTAAATAAGAAGAGTTGGGACTCAAATGCAGTTAGCTCCAGATGGTATTAATGAACTGAAATGAAGTGAATAAATAAAACTGAATTAGATAAATACAAATAAACGGATAACAAAAGATAAAGTGAGTGTGTGTGTGTAAAAGCAGCGAATGTGCAAGCATTTCAAACAGGGAGCGGGAGAAAAGGAGAAAGGCGGAGGGAATCCCTCCGGCTTACGTAATTGCTGAGCACACACACACACTCACAGAGGTATCAGCGGCTCTGCAGACAGGCAGAGCGGGGAGCGGAGAAAGGCGGAGCTGCAGCTCGGCCGCGAAGAGTACAGGAAGTGCTAGGGAGGGAGCAGGCAGAGAAGGGAACAAAAAGAAAATAAACCAAACATATAAAAAGCTTTCCCTAATCTACCTACGGCCCTACGATGACTTTACCTCACGCTTCGCAGCACTACAAAATCGTACACTCCTTCGCGAGCGCAGATTGTCCGCTAAGCCCTATAAAATAAATAAAACAAAAGAAAAGCGAATGGAAAGAAAACAGGAAGTGCAGCGCTCTTTAAAGAGCGGAGGGTGAGACGGATGAGGTCTCAAACAAGTCAAGTCAAGTCAGATCTATTTATATAGCGCTTTTTACAATGGAGCATTGTCTCAAAGCAACTTTACAAGTTTAGATTATCTCCTAATAACTACGTCCAATCCCAAATTGAGTAAGCCTAGGGCGACAGTGGCAAGGAAAAACTCCCTGAGTGTTATAGGAAGAAACCTTGGGAGGACCAAGACTCAAAAAGGGACCCAACCTCCTTGGGCAGTGTAGATGATAAATCTAAGAGCGAAACTAAAGTCATGGAGTCAAAGTTCGAATAAAATGTGAAGTATGCACATCGACATTAAATGACCTGGGTATGGTGGGGCTGGAGCTGATGATGGAAGCAGCTTGGGTGGAGCTACAGAGGATGAACATCATGTGTGGGGCTGGAAGTGCCGGAACACAGCTCGGAGAGAAAACAGAAAATGTAATTAGTTATTGATTAAGAGTACAGTGTCTAATTGTCGCAGATTTTGCAGAAGCGCCTCTAGCGGGCCCGTATACGGGCCCAGTAGATCGACATGTTTTGCATTCTTAATAACTTAAAACATTCTTAATACACAGTCCAAAACACAAACTCAAAATATTTAATACTATTATAACTACCTGCATACCGATTTTCAACCGTCTACATGCAGCCATTCGCCAGAAATTATATACCAAACACAGCTGTCCGCCATGTTGTTTGCAAAACACCAATTCCTACTCAACTATTTTGCCTTTTAAAATATACTTAGGATGTAAAATAACTTTTTATTTTATCATAGAAAATTCACTTACCGTCTAAACAAGTCCATGATACCGTTACATTGCCGATAAAACGTCAGTAAAGCGCTTTTTTTGCATGGTTATGTGTGGGTGCGTAAAATCCATCCGCTCAAACGCACGCTCTTCTCTGGATGTTTTCCATTACACAAAACACATTTTCCCTTGAACAAGGCTGCTTTATGTTCCCTCGCTCCCTCGTCTCAGTCTTTTCCTGGTTGATTAGTTATTCAAGAGCCTGTAGCGGTATTGGCGCAGCTGTTTACCGCACGACCCACCTTCCTCACCAGCTGGCCAATGGCTAGACATATATGCAAATTTCTGGGTCTGTGTGCGCGCTGAGTGACAGAGCTGTGTTCCAATGGACAGCTAAGAGCCTACGGCTCATATAGAGACCAGCCCCAGCACGCTCACACACACGGAGCAGAGGGAGGAGGGGCTGGAATCTCTATTATTTGCTTTGGTGAAGCACACAGAGGCCCTTTGCAGCTTGATTTCTTTAGATAAAAACCAAATAACACTGAATTGTGACTAATATTTGTTTGTCCTATTACAGAAGACATAAAAAAATCTTGCAACCACTTGATTTATAGTGACAGGCTTCTTTTTATTTGTATTTTTAGAGGTTGTGGCAAATTTTGAGACGAATGATGACCCTTGATAAAAACCTGTGTAACTCTTGAACACTTTGTTGTATCTGTTCCAAATTTTGGAATTAGCTTCACAAGTCCCTGCTGAAACAGAAAATGTGCAGCATGGAAAATGTTCAATCACCAGCATCCACACACAAATTATAATCTCACAAAATTAAAGGCGTTTTTTGATTTTCGCCATTTTTTTTTGCATTTAATCTTCCCAAATGTAACCTAAATGATGGAAATAGAAGACTGGAGGTGAATAAATATGTTGGCCCAAGTGTTTACTTCAATTTGAGCCCTGAATGATCATTGTGCTATATGTAAAACCTAAAATAATCAGTGTTTAAATTTGATAGTGGTCGTTCAATTACTGCAGCATATTAACAAAGGCTGGACAGGTGATTCAGGGGGAGCAGAAGTGACGGAGAACAGATCTGCTTCCTGGCTATCAACTTGGCACAGATTATCTATCACTCTCTTAAGGGCTGCTAAGTCTTTCTGACTGAGTTTGACCATTCTAGATTTGTTTTCTGCCCTACTCTTTTTGCGGTAGCCTTTTTCTTGGCTCGGGGTTGCCCTAACCCTTTTCTCAGTAGTGTACTGAGGAAATAAAGGTCGTCTTGGGTTACCCCTTGGATGATTGTACCGTGAGGCACGTCCAACATGCCCTTGATTCTCTCGGACTTGGTAGTTTTTACATTGATTGGGAGAAGACCGATCGCGGCGATACCTTGGAGGATGCTGACCGGTGTTTGAGTTCCCACAATCTCGATTACAATCTGACCACTGTTGTTTAGGATACATGTGGCACCTATTGCTTTGTGGGGACCAAGAGATTCCCTGCCCCTTGTTCGGGCCATGGGCTTGGTTGGAGTCCTGCGCTGGATTGGTTGGTTCCAATCCCGAGGCTCCTTCCAGCTCTAAAGGTAAAAAGGTGGTATCGATACTTAACACGCTAGGGCCTACCCGCTTCAGGGCAGTTTGCTGACATTTAACAAACCCCTTTAATGCTAAGTCGTGCAATTCTCTACTATTTAATGTGCGTGGGCAGGCTGAGACGCCTAGATAGTAGCTTGTGGTAGGATGGAGGTTTTGGACAAACAATGATTTGAAGTTTAAATCTTCCTCTATACCTGGTTGATTGTTGAAACCAAAATAGGCTTGGTGCAAACGATGATAATAGACCTGTGGGAACTCCTGCCTACCCTGTTTGACTAATAGAGCCGCGGCCAGTCCTGTCTGCATGAGGGGATTGGAGAACTCCTCCTCCAATGCCTTACACAGTAGATAGTAGTTTCCACGGATATGGTCTGGCTGGCACGTGATGAAACTACTAACTTCTCGGTTTGAGGTTACTCGGATTAAATAAATCCGGTCGTCTACCGTAGCTTGGGGAAATTTTTGCAGGTAGAACTAGATGTAATTTACATATGTACTGGCATCATTAGAGCAACCAGGTGTTGGCTCGAATCGAGTTATATTGCGGGCAATTTTATCGAGATCCCTGTCAGTTGGGCCCTGAGTGTAGCAAAAGGAGGAGTCTCGCCCTCATGGGGGAGTTATTCGGGCATGGTCAGGAGACTCTCTCCTGGCTCTAGTGGAAAAATAGGATCCAGGAGCAACTCTGGGAGTGGAATCCCGCTCCTGGTCATAACAGGGAACATTCTGTACACCTGTTGATTGGTCAGGACATGTATTGGGAGGAGACCATGGCCCTCTTTGTACATCCAGGAATTTTTTTCCTGTATCACTTGGCTGCTGTTGGTCATTCCTCCAGTTCAACTTTACCTCAGTCAACTCACATTCTGCCCTCAACTGTTGTTGTTGGCATGCAGCTAGCTCATCCCTAGTCCTTACCAACTCACTTTGGGCCCGGCCATTTTGTTCAGTCAGACTCACAATCCTAGCTTGGGCTCTGTTAAGGAGACCTGAGGTCTCATGAACCTGTTGTTGTAGTTGGGCATTCTCAGCTTCGGACGCATCTAATTCCTGACTGTATTTTGACAAGGAGCCCTCTAATCCTTAAATTTTACTGCAAAGGTTCACATCGCGTTGTTCAAGGGCCATGCACTTTGGGGTTGCCCTTCCATTTCTTCGGAACAATTCTTAAATTCAGTTATCTGCAAGACAACCAGCTTCATAATTAGTTGGGATGCCTCCTTACCCTTAAAATCGGTTCCGAGATATTCAGTTAAGCAGGCATCCTTTAGTGACTCAAGTTTGGCTGGGTCACTCTCTTGTACGGTTTTCAGATAGTCGGGTATTAGTGATTGGGTAATCTCTAGCAATGCCGACTCAATATCCTCTTTTGTGTCTTCTACACAGAGGGACCCTGATCGTGGCTCAGCGGCCATAGTGTTATTCAATACGGGAATTAATAGTATTATGTTGTTTATGGCAATTGGATTTACAGGTTGGGTAGGTACACCGCACACAAGGTAGGGTGTACTGTATTTGAGCAAGCTTTATTTTATTTGTTTATTTGCCTAAGAAAAATTATTTATTTATTTATTTTTTTATTTTTATAAGCCAATGAACAAACAAACAAACAATATGCTTATCATTAAATTGTTGAGTACCTGTAGGATTTTGATTAATGGCTTAATCGATGAATTTACAGACTTAATTAATAGTGATAATCAGTGACTGGGTTATATTAATGGTTCTTAAAGGTTATGGTGATTAATAAGAGACTGCTGATAGTCTATATGAAAGTACTGAAACCGCCTATAGGACACTTTCTACTTGAGATGGACCCGGCGTTAATAGTTAATAGTAGTAAGTTACTACAGGGAATTCACTCAATGAGCTTCACTAACTTCACAACGTAGACACATAAAGATTTTAAGGTTGCAGTGTTTCACCAACACTGGGTAATTAGTCCTGAGTTGATCACTCAAGACTTGGCCACCAGAGGGTCAATAACCTATATTATTCCTCAAAGGGTGGTGGTCAGTATCTGACCACAAGAGGGTAAAGTAAACAACAAAAGGGGCGTCACGAGATGTGCATCGATCGTGACATCATTAAGCACTGCCCTTCGAAGGGTGTTCAGTGCCTGTAGTGATTTTGCTCACTTTTCCAGGTCGTGCTGGAATAACTTCGCTAGGAGCGAGGTTTAGGAGCACGGGACACAGCCGTGGCTTCTCTGTTTTTTTGTTTCAACTACTTCCTTCTGTACACAAGTTTTCCAACCCAAGCTGAGATCAGCTTCATGCAACTTAAGCTCCCGCTATTCAGTTTCTCAGGGTATTTTGTGCCCCACTGCTGGCAGTTTTCACAACAGCTTATTTTATGCTGCATTAATAAGCACAGTTGTATCACGATGGTGTTCTATGATTTAATATTACCCCTATCAGTCAAGTGACGCTGACAACAGCAGTTAGCTAAGCTACAGTATCTGCACGATACTGGAGACTCGCAAAATCGGTTTACGTCAGAGGCCTTATTTATAAGCGTACGATACGCTATGCATGCATCAGGGAGTTACTTTATCAGTAACGCAATTCTTAACAACGGTACCTTTGATATTCAGTGCACGGCGGCGCACACACAAAAACACACAAAGCAGCTTTGATCGCGACTACGCACGGCGGCGTTTTTCTTTTCTTACCAAAAACCAAAACAACAACAGCTATTCAATACTTTGTAACCAACTTTTCACAGACCACAATACAACTTTTTAACAATTAAACCTGCAGACAGCTCATACCTGTTCGCACCCAAGTCTTAAGTCTCTAAGATATGAATACAGAACGCTATGCACATGTGGTTTTGAAGTTATCGCACAGAGTGAGAGTGACTTAATTTATTCATAAGGTCGATTTGAACCGCCTCACATGGGCGGACCAATATATGAAGCAGAATACGACTACACTTTAAATTGATTAATTTTAATGAACAAATGGGGCACCACCGGATCGTGTGGGGACTGGTAGATCCGGAAAACCAGTTAAAAAGGGAAAAAGCGAAATTGATCAGGAAGTCGATATGGGCGACTTCAGTCTAGGTCTGAATAGTGAATTCAAGATTATTTTTCTCGACCTTTGATTGAATGAAACTCTCTCACACAAAGCAGTAAATTCAAAAGGTTATAACAAGTTTATTAACTACAAGCAAGGCAATACCAACTGACAATCTGAATTAATTGTATGTATATCACAGAGTTAGGTCAAGAAATGATGGCGAACATATTGTTAGGATCTCTGCCCGGCCCCGTGTTTTTGGGACTTTTATTTTGAAGCTTCTGGAGCCAGCATGGCGGCGTCCGCACCTGATGTGCATCTGACTCTCATTTTAAAGCGCATGGACCTTTTCTCGGTGCGGGAACATTATATCTCTTTTTGCCGTTATGGTTGGTTGATTGCCTCACCTTGTTACCATGTTGTTCAGTCTGTGTATTCCCGTTGCCAGTTGGATGTACCCTGTGTATCGTCTGTGAGTTGCTGTTCTTAGTTCATTCATTGTTTGGCCTGCTCTGTTATTTATTTGTAGTTTTATTTAGCTGGTTTAGCTGTCCTTAGCTTCCTTGGCCGGTTTGATTTTTATTTTGTTGCTTTTTCTGTCCGGTGAAGCTTCCTGTAGCTTCCTTAGCTGGTGTCATTATTGTTAGTTGTTGTTTGTCTACTGGATAGCTCCCCGTAGCTTCTATAGCCAGTGTGATTGTTATTTTGTGGTGTTATTATATACTATTTTGTTATTTGTTTACCGGTAGAGCTTCCCATAGCTTCCTTAGCCGGTGTCATTATTATTATTTGTTGTTTTGTTGTTTATCACTGGATAGGTTCCTGTAGCTTCCTTAGCCGATGTTTGTTCATTTTATTTGTTATTTTCTTTTACCGGTAGCTTTCCATAGCTTACTTAGCCGGTGGTTATTATTTACTTTTGTTTACTTCGGTCACTGTTGTTTTTCCCTTAGCCCTCCTAGCCAGGCCTCATTATTTTCGTCTGTGGCTTCCCTAAGCCTTCTGTGGCTCTCCGTTGCCTTCCTGTGGCTTCCCTAAGCCTTCCTGTGGCCTTCTATAGCCTTCTCTGGTTCTCTGTAGCTTTCCTGTGGCTTCCCTAAGCCTTCTTGTGGCCTTCCATAGCCTTCTGTGGCAACTCCGTAGCCTTCTGTGGCTTCCCTAAGCCTTCCTGTGGCTTTCTGTAGCCTTCTGTGGCTTCCCTAAGCCTTCCTGTGGCTCTCCATAGCCTCGCTGTGGCTCTCCGCAGCCTCCTGTGGCTCTCTGCAGTCTTCTGTGGCTTCCCTCAGCCTTTTGTGGCTTCCCTCAGCCTTCTGTGGCTTCCCTAAGCCTTTCGGTGGTTTCCCTCTGCCTTCAGTGGCTTCTCTCTGCCTTCTGTGGTTCTCCATAGCCTTCTTAGGTCCCTCGTGTACCCCTTGCCGGCAGCTCCCTTGCCTTCGTTGTATTTTACTTTTCGTCCTGTTGGTTCCTAGTTTCCCTAGTCAGTGTTTCTGTTTCCCGTGGTTTTCCCAAGTCTTTCTTTTCGTAGCCTGCTTATTATTGTTGTTTTTTCTGGTGTATTTATATTAGTGTTCTGGGTCATTATCTACTGTGTTTCTTCCTCCGGGTCGCCCGTTATTGTTGTTGTTCTATTTGTCCCTTGTTATTTCTTGTCATTTATGTTATGATGATTGGCTGTCGTCATCTTATTCTGCCTTGGTGTATTAAGTTTGTTGTTTTGTTAATAAATTCAGTTTTTTGTAAGACCAGACCTGCATTTTCGTCTGCTCCTTATTCCCCACGTAACAGAATGCCTCTGCCAAGTAAGCAGACGGTGGGTCTCAGCCCTATGCCCCTCCACCCGGACCCTTTTGAAGGGGATCCCTGTAGTTATATGTTGCTTTTGTTCCAGTGCAGAAAGTTTGCTTTGTTTTATTCTGTCTGTCCTCAGGTGGACCTGCTGCATGCTGTGACCCTCTCGCTCAGAGGCAGAGCCCGGGAGTCGACCTTGGAACACTGGTCACAGTTTACACAGGGGACGCTGGAGGACTTCCTGGAGGCCTTAGTGGCTGAATTCTGTTTTCGCCCTGCCAAGCTCCACTGCCCTCTGCTGATTAGCTGTCTCCATGATCCCCAGCTGGGGGGATGTCGGAGAATCCTGACCTGCACTAAGACCCAACCTGTATGGGGCGGGCTCACTCCGGAGACCGTCCAGAGCGCCATGCTCACTCCGGAGACCTTGCAGAGCACGTCCTCACCCCACGATGAGGCTCTGCGGGCCACCTCTCTAGCCAGGGCCATTCTGCATGCCGCTTTGCTCAGTGAGGACATTCTGCAAGATATCCTGGCTGCCGCTGAGAAAGTTGCGAAACAACCTGCCGCAGATGTTTGTCCTGTGTATGAGCCGCTGGCGCCGCATAGTTATGTCTCTGCACTCGCTGCACCTGCTAGCTTCACCACTGACCTTGACGGTCCTGTTCAGAGGTGGGTTAACCCCGTCCCCGAGTCGATAGCAACACGTAGCCTGGTTGTTGAGCCGCTAACGGCGTGGTCCGCGCCATTTAGGTTCGCTTCCGGGTTGTTTGCTATTACTAGCTCGGTCGTTGCGCCACTAACCACTTTATCTGCTTCAGTCACGTCTGTTCCCCAGCCTTTGTCGCCTTTTAACCCGGTAGATGAGCCACTAACAGCTGTGTCTGCACCGCTTAGCCCCACTATTGGGTCTCTAGAAGCACTTTATTCGGTAGATGAGCCGCTAACCACTGTGCATGCACCACTTTGCCCCACTACCGAGTCATCAGCAGTGATTAGCTCGGTTGTTGAGCTGCTTTTTCCGTGCCCACTAGGTCCATTTTCAAGTCGTCTGCTTCACGTAGCTCGGTTAATGAACCGCCTTGAGACTGGTATCAGAGCAGATTAGCCCTGCTTCTGAGTTGTTTGAGACTCGTAACTCGGTCGATGAGTCGCTTGCCGCCCTATTTGCGTAGCTAAGTTTGGGGGTTGAGCCCTTCTGCCCCGAGTCAGGGTCCTTCAAGACTTTCGGATCTGTGTCCGGCCCTTCCATGCCGTCAGCCTTGCTACACGTGCCAGTGCCGTGGTCATTCGCCCCCATGCCTGAGCCACGGTTGTTCACCCCCATGTATGTGCCGCGGTCATTCGCTCCCCATGCCTGCGCCGCGGTCGCCTGCTTGCTGAGGGAGGGCCTTCTGGTTGGCTGTCCAGTTCCCTGTGACCTCCCTGAAGGCCGTCGAGTCTCCAGAAGCCTTTGTGGAGGTCCTGGGTTCCAGTGGGGGCCTGCCAGAGATCCCGTCTGCCAGAGGGGACCTGTCAGAGGTCCCGTGTGCCAGAGGGGGCCTGGCAGAGGTCCCGTGCTCCAGTGGGGGCCTGCCAGAGGTCCCATGTACCAGAGGGGGCCTGGCAGAGGTCCTGTTTGCCAGAGGGGGCCTGTTAGAGGTCCCGCGCTCCAGTGGGAGCCTGCCAGAGGTCTTGCACTCCAGAGAGGCCTCCTCAGAGGTCTCGCACTCCAGAGAAGTCTCGCTTAGATTTCCGCGGGCCAGTGGGGTCTCTCCGGAGGCTCGCAGTTCCAGGGGAATCACCCAGAGGATCTGGTCAAGGATGGTGATCGTCCACTCCCTGGATCTCCGAGGGACCCACCGGTCCGGCAGTCCGGACCCTCCATCCGGCCTCCCACCACCCACCCGGGCTCGGTGCCTACGCTCAGACAGGCCGCCCCTGGACCTGTGCCCGCACCCCTGGGGGGATGGGGGGGGTTGGGAGTCCGAGGACAGAATCCTTGGGGTGTTGGTACTGTTAGGATTTGTGCCCGGCCCCGTGTTTTTGGGATTTTTATCTTGAAGCTTCTGGAGCCAGCATGGCGGCATACGCACCTGATGTGCATCTGACTCTCATTTTGTGGACATTATTTAAAGCGCATGAACCTTTTCTCGATGCGGGAACATTATATCTCTTTTTGCTGTTGCTTATTTTTATTGTTGTTTTCTCTGGTGTATTTATCTTAGTGTTCTGGGTCATTATCTACTGTGTTGCTTCTTCCGGGTCGCCCGTTATTGTTGTTGCTTTATTTGTCCCTCATTATTTCTTGTCATTTATGCTATGGTGATTGGCTGTCGTTGTCTTATTCTGCCTTGGTGTTGGTGTATCTAGTTTGTTGCTTTGTTAATAAATTCAGTTTTTTGTAAGATCTGCATTTTCGTCTGCTCCTTATTCCCATGTAACTCATATATATCACAGTATTAAGATCAGGAAATGATGGCAAACATGTATATCACAGTTTAAGATCAGAAAACAAGGTGATTCTATGTGCAACTTATCAATCGTGTAGTAATTACCCAGGTGCAGTGTTATGAACTAGTTTGTTACGATGTAGAGAGTTACTAGTAACACAAATTATGGTGAAATGTGAATAGTGTGGCGGAAACTACTTAGACGTGGATATGTCTACTTTGAAGCGGGGTTTAAAATTAAACGCAAGTTTCGAGAGCCAGGGACTTAGAAAAACTCACACAAAGCGGTACTTGCCTTTAGCGGAAGCTCGTGCAAGATGGTGGACATGGTACCGGGCCTTGCCTGTTGTCAGAAGGCACAATCGTGGAAAGGCGGCGGTCTACCTTCAGATGAGACGAGGCTGTTCAGAGGACTGCTGGATGGTGTAGGCTCTTGGCTTCTCGATTATTGCAGAAATGCAGCCATGGAACCACGGATGTTTTGCGGGCCGCGCCTTCGGCTTTCTTCCCTGCTTTAGCTGAAGGGGTCTCACAGTCCTCGAAGATTGCATTCGTGCACAACTCAGATATTTACCCTGGCCACAGGTAAAGGTTAAGTCTGACACGTACTTGCACCACACGCTTCAAAAAGACTTGGAAAACTAGGATATACGAACGTGGTCGAACGTGAAAGATCTTTGCTAGTTGGTCTTTCACTACTTTCTTCAGCTTATTTTCTAATTCAGCACTACCGAACTGCTGAACTGCTGGACAAAGAGAAACTTCAAATAAAATACAAAGAAGTCTAAAACAAAGGAAAGGAAACTTAGACAAAGGAACAAGACTTAAAACGAACTTACGAACAAAAGAGCACCAAGAACTAAGAACTTAACAAAAAAACTGCTAGCCCGCTGCAACAGTTTTGTACACGTCCTGAGGTAAGCGATCAGAGGTGGGGGGAAAAGGGGTTTGCCCTGGACTTAGCCAAAGAGAAGTTGACTCGGCATCAAGTCCCTCCTCTCGTTGGGCATGTCCTCTATTTCCCGTCTGTTGGTATGCACGAATACAGAAGTTATAAATTTTGAATTAATGTAGTTTTGCATATCTAGGATGTCTAAGTGTACCACATAAGAACAAAAATCCTCAAAGTTTAGTTGTGGGATTTCGGGTACAAGGTTCCGATTGTCAAGAGCACCTTCAATTTATAAACTAGGACATCGTTAAGGCATTCTAACCACAGCACATACATTTGCTATTCCTCAAACAAATAATGATACGATCAATACCAGATGTAGGACAATACATGTTGAATAACAACTTACATTTCTGGTCCTCTGTAAGTGTAAATGGGTATTAAACATGAACGATCGATACACAAGCCCCTGTAGAGATCACATACTACTATTTTTCTAAGTATAACTGTCACGCCCCCTAGCGGCGAGGCTCGCAACGCCCGCGTACTGGAACGCTCCTCCTCTCCAGTCTTCTGACTATGCACACCTGTGATCAATCTCACACCCTATTTAGGCCTCACCTGCTCTCAGTACCACGCCGATTCAATTGGTTCCCTCTGTGTCCACGCTCCCTTTCCCGTCCTCTCTGCCTCTTGTCTCTCTTTTTCGTAATAAACCCTTTTGTTGTTGCTACCAGTGCCTGCGTTTGTCTCCAGTTTCCATTCAGCGTTACAGTTGAATCGGCCGACATGGAGGCAGCGGCTTCTGGTTCGGGTGGCACGTCTGCTACCCCTGTCGAGCAACAACTCGCCGACCTTAGATCTCAGCTCCGGGAAATGGCTCAAGCCATCACTGTCCTCGCAGATAATCAGCGGTCACTCTTTCCGTCTGTCAACGAGCTCTCCCAGCGGTTGTCACAGCTGTCACCGCCCTCCACCTCTGCTGTCGTCCGCCGCCACTGCGGATCCTGCCACCTCGGTTCTGCTTCCCTCCACTCCTCCACGGAACCCGTGCCTCTTCCTCCACCTCACTCGAACTTCAGAATCGCTTTACCAGACAAGTATGGAGGAGACCCGGAACGCTGCGAGGGGTTTTCTAATGCAGTGCGATCTGTACTTCGTACACTCACCCCCCGACTCCGACGCAGAGCGTATCGCTCTAGTGATCTCCCTTCTCAACCATCATGCCCTGGATTGGGCCACTGCAGTCTGGTCACAACAGGGTCCAGAGGTCCGGGATTACTCTCGCTTCGTGACAGCCTTCCGTTCTGTCTTTCAGCATCCCCGAGAAGGCCGCTCCAGTGGGGAATTGCTGCTCAACCTCCGCCAGGGACGTCGGACTGCCGCTGAATACGCATTGGAGTTTCGTACGCTGGCGGCTCAGAGCGGATGGAATACTCCGGCTCTCCTTTCCGCTTTCCATCAGGGCTTACGTCCCGAGCTCAAGAGAGAGTTGGCCGGACGCGAACTCAACCTTTCCCTGGAGGAACTCATTTCGCTCACGGTCCGCTTGGATCAACTCCTCACATCCCATCCGCGAACCTCTCCACGCCCATCGTCTGCTGTCACCGGTCGGGAACCCTCGCCTCCCCCTGAAGACATGGAGATCGAGGGGGCCCGCCTTTCTTCCGAGGAGCGCCAACGTAGATTCCAGCTGGGTCTGTGCTGTTATTGCGGATCCGACCGTCATCAACGCCCGAACTGCGACCTCGCTCCATCATCTGGCGCACGTGCCGGGACTGCTGCACGTACTCCCCGGGTGAGTCGACCGTCTCTTGTGCCTTCTTTTACCCTGCATGTGCTTCTCCAAGTCACTCACGCTGGGGTCTCGCATACAGCATTGATCGACTCCGGCACCCAGGGGAATTTCATCGCCGACCATCTGGTCTCTGACCTCGGGATTCCCTGCGCGCCTCTTCCCACAGGCCGGCGCGTTACAGCAGCTGATGGTCAACCACTCGGTTCCGGCCTCATCACCCGCGTCACCGCTCCACTTTGCCTCATCACCGGCGTCACCCACGAGGAGTCTATCACCTTCTTCCCGGTGGCCTCCCTGGCCTACCCGGTGATTTTGGGACTTCCGTGGCTTCGCCTTCACGACCCCCTCATCTCCTGGTCTGCCAGGGAACTTGTCCGTTGGTCTCCATGGTGTCTGAAACATTGCCTGCGTCGCCCGACTCTGCAGGTCAATTCTCTCTCCACTCCCTCTGTCCTGCCTAGCAATGTACCCAGCCAGTACGAGGATCTGTCATCAGTCTTCGGTGAGGGAACTCTTGTCCCTCTTCCACCTCACCGTCCCTACGACTGCGCCATTGACCTCTTGACGGACAGCCCCCTGTCGAAGGCTCGTCTGTACCCACTCTCACCGGCGGAGGAAAAGGCCATGAGCAACTACATTTCCGAATACCTGAGCCTCGGTTTCATCCGTCCATCCACCTCTCCTGTCTCGGCTGGATTCTTCTTTGTACCCAAGCGGGATTCAGGACTACGTCCTTGTATTGACTACCGGGAGCTCAACCGTATCACGAAGAGGTATGCCTATCCCCTCCCGCTTGTTCCCTCGGCTCTGGACAGCTTAGATCAGCATGCTGGTACACCAAGCTTGACCTCCGTAACGCATACAATATAATCCGTGTAAAGGAGGGCGACGAATGTGAAAAACCGCTTTCAGCAACGAGTACCGGACACTTACGAATACCTAGTGATGCCTTTTGGCCTGGCCAATGCCCCTTCCGTCTTCCAAGCCCTTTATTAACGACGTTCTTTGGGATATGCTGGGTCGTTTTCGTACTCGTATACCTGGACGACATCCTGATCTTCTCACCAGATCTCACCACTCACATCGCAAAAGTCCGCCTGGTTCTGGAGAGGCTACATTCACACACCACCTCCGAGTGAAAGCCGAGAAATGTCTTTCCACACGCAATCCGTACATACCTCGGCTATATCATCTCACCCTCCGGCGTGTCCATGGGACGATGCTAAGGTCTCCGCTGTCCTTCAGTGGCCCGCACTCAGATCAGTCAAGGACCTGCAGCGCTTTCTAGGATTCGCAAATTTTCTATCGCCGCTTTATGCGCGACTTCAGCCGGAGGGTGGCGGCCGCTCAACTCCCTTTTGCGGGGAAAACCTCGTTCCCTTCACTGGTCCTCGGAGGCTGAAGAGGTATTCACAGCATTGAAGTCCGCCTTCACCGACGCTCCAGTCCTGGGCCACCCCGACCCGGATCGCCTCTTCATCCTGGAGGTCGATGCATCTTTGGACTGTTCTCTCGCAACGTCTGGCGTTCCTCCCAAATTGCGCCCCGTCGCTTTTTTTTCTCACAAGCTCTCTCCCACGGAACGGAACTACGACGTCGGTGATCGCGAACTACTGGCCATTCAAGTTTAGCACTGGAGGAGTGGAGGCATTGGCTGGAGGGCTCCAATCATCCTTTCATTCACCGTTCTAACGGACCATAAGAATCTGGAATACCTTCGCACCGCCAGACGTTTGAACGCTCACCAAGCACGCTGGTCTCTTTTTTTTTCGCCCGTTTTGAATTCTCCATCACCTACTGGCCTGGCTCGAGAAACCTCAAAGCGGACACACTCTCCCCGTAGCGTTGACCCTGATGTCCCTCCTCAGGAACCCCCGGCTCCTATACTCCCGGAATCATGCATCGTCGGCGCCCTTCAGTGGGATTTCGAACGGGAACTGGACAACAGCCTCTTACGGCCCCCGCGTGTCCCATTGGGTTGCCCGCGGACAGGAAAATTCATTCCTCCCGGATTCCGTGACCAACTCATCACCTGGGCACACGTCTCTATCTGCTCTGGTCCACCCCGGGAAACCCGAACCCCCTGGCTGCCCGTTACTGGTGGGGCAACATGCGCAAGGACATCCATCAGTTGTGTGGCTTCCTGTAGCGTCTGCGCTCAGAGCAAGATACCTCGTACACTACCCTCTGGTAAGCTACATCCCTTGCCGGTTCCGCAACGGCCCTGGTCGCACATCGTCGTTGATTTCGTCACGGATCTTCCTCCTTCGCAAGGTTTCACGACCATCCTCTCAATTATAGACCGATTCTCACGTGCTGTGCGCTTTATTCCCTTGCTTAAGCTTCCCTCCGCTCTGCAGACGGCTGAAGTGCTATTCGAGCAGGTGTTTCCCGCCTCTTTGGCATTCTGAAAGACAATCCGCTCTGACAGAGGTCCACAGTTCACCTCTGCGGTTTGGCGGGCCTTTGTGAACAAACTCGGGGCTGCAGTGAGCCTCTCGTCAGGATACCACCCGGAGCCGTCCAATGGCCAATGTGAGCGTTCTAACCAAGAACTGAAGAAATTCTGTTTCTGCCGCTGTTACTGTCTGCATAACCCGCTGGATTGGAGCCAGTACCTCCCCTGGGCTGAAATAGCGCAGAATTCGCTACGACACTCAGCTAACCAGTCCGGCCTCAATGTGTCCTGGGTTTTCAACCGCCGTTCGTTCCCTGGGATTTCTATGTCATCGGACGTACGGCCGTGGACATCTGGTTTCACATTTCATCGCAGCGAGGAGGTATGGTGTCAGGGTGCATCAGCGCATCAACAGAGCAGTACGCCGCTACCAGAGGCATGCGGGACCGGCACCGTGCTCCCGCACCCGTCTACCAGCCGGGAGATAGGGTATGGCTGTCCTCTCGAGATCTGCGAAAGACACAGAGCGGCTCTCAGTTCTCTCCCCGCTTTCTGGGTCCTTTCAAGGTCCTGAAGCAGATCAATGATGTGACGTACAGGTTGGACTTACCCGCTCATCTTCGCATCTGCCCGTCTTTCCATGTGTCGCTCCTCAAGCCCTGGGTGCCTGGTCCTCTCGCCGCCTCTTCTCTGTCCGACAGGCCACCTCCCATGGAGCAGGACGGGGGGGCCGTCTATTCGGTCCGTCGCCTCCTGGATTCCCGTCACCAAGCTTCAAGGCTCCAGTACCTGGTCGACTGGGAGGGCTACGGTCCGGAGGAACGCAGCTGGGTGGACGCCAAAGACGTTCTCGACCCCCTTCTCGTCCAGGACTTTCACGCCGCTCATCCTGATCGCCCGGCCCCCAGGCCCCGTGGTCGTCCGCGCAGGGCTTCCGGGACGGCTGCTGTGAGCTCTCGCCTCGATCCCCCCTGCACGCGGCCTTCGGGGGGGGGGTACTGTTACACCCCCTAGCAGCGAGGCTCGCAACGCCCGCGTGCTGGAATGCTCCTCCTCTCCAGTCTTCTGACTATGCACACCTGTGATCAATCTCACACCCTATTTAGGCCTCACATGCTCTCAGTACCACGCCGATTCACTTGGTTCCCTCTATGTGTCCACGCTCCCTTTCCCGTCCTCTCTGCCTCTTGTCTCTCTTTTTCGTAATAAACCCTTTTGTTGTTGCTACCAGTGCCTGCGTTTGTCTCCAGTTTCCATTCAGCGTTACAATAACACAAACTGAACCATATTGAATATGGAATGGTCACTATACTAAAACATTAACCAAATAGATATGAAAATACTTGGGATATATATATATATATATATATATATATATATATATATATATATATAGATATCTATATCTATATATAGATATCTATATAGATATCTATATTTGCTAGTTGGTCTTTCACTACTTTCTGCTTCATAATCTACTTTCTGCTTCATAATCAGTTCAAACAATCACACACACGCCTGTCCCTCTCGTGCAAGGGATTTGTTCAGGGATATTCTTCATACACACACACACATATATATATATATATATTACATTTATATACGTTTATATTACACTGTGGAGACCAAATGGCCCCACAAGGACAGAAAGATCTGACACTGTTAACCATTTTAAGTGAAATGTTTAACCATTTGTTTGTCCCCGCAAAAAAAAAAAAAAAAGTCAAAAGATTTGCTTTAGGTTCCTGAGGTTAGGGTTAGGTGTAGCATTAATCAGTTCCATTAAACATTTTGTTAAAGGAAGGTCCTCATAAAGTTATGATTAGTGTGACTGTGTGCGTGTGTAAGATCTCACCTCAGTATCTCCAGGTTACAGTGTTTATTCTCCAGTCCAGCAGAGAGCAGCATCACTCCTGAATCCTGCAGCTTATTATAACTCAGGTCCAGATCTCTCAGTCTGGAGGAGTTTGAACTGAGCACTGAGGACAGAGCTGCACAGCTTTTCTCTGTAAGATCACACTCACTCAGCCTGATAGAGAAATGAAGATTAGATCGGATCACTGTATCAGACACTAAAGGAAGTAAGATAACAGAGATGAACTCTGGGTAATTTATAGAGATGTTCAGCAGCTCTGATCAAAGTTACTGCTATTGCTAATTATGCACCATTAATTATAATCAGTGATGAACAGTAATTAATTACATTTACTCAATTCCTCTACTTAAGGACCATTTGGAACTATTTCTACTTTACTGGAGTAATATTTTACTAACAGCATCTGTACATTCACTCTAGTACAGGAGTTCAGTAACGTCTATATTAAGTCAAGTCAAGTCAGATTTATTTCTATAGGGCTTTTTAAACCAGCTTTACCATATTAAATTGTCTTTTAAATGATAACGCCAATCCCAAATTCAGCAAGCCTAAGGCGATAGAGGCAAGGAAAACTCCTTAAACGTTATAAGGAAGAAACCTTTGGAGGACTAAGATTTAAAAAAGGACCAAACCTACTTGGGCGGCTTAAATGTTACATGTAAGAATTAACTAAGTAACCTACTGAATAAGTTCATAGTAAAAGTTTAAATAAACAGCAACTAAAGAAATATGAGTAGGTGTGTGTGTAATATCTCACCTCAGTATCTCCAGGTTACAGTGTTTATTCTCCAGTCCAGCAGAGAGCAGCATCACTCCTGAATCCTGCAGCTTATTATAACTCAGGTTCAGATCTCTCAGTCTGGAGGAGTTTGAACTGAGAGCTGAGGACAGAGCTGCACAGCTTTTCTCTGTAAGATTACACCGACTCAGCCTGATAGAGAAATGAAGAGTAGATCAGATCACTGTATCAGACACTAAAGGAAGTAAGATAACAGAGACGAACTCTGGGTAATTTGGGAGAGGGGGAGAAGGGACAGAGTTGAGAAGCAGAATTGCATTTATTTATAAAAAGTCTAACTATAAGGGTATAGATAACAGTAAAAGTAAAATATTCACTGCATTAATTAATGTAAATAAATGATAATTAAAGTAAAGAGTCTGGAAATATTTATCATAAAATATGCTGTTACATGGAAAACAAACACATGCATCAATATTTCCAGAACATTGCTGAGCTGGATCCATGAGCTGGCGCCATAGCATTACTGATTAAAAGCTCCTGTTTTGGGTCCAAACGTGCTCTATGGAATAGTTCTTAAGACTGGCTGTGGCAGAGGGGTTTCTTGTTCTAGCTTTAGGTGACATTCTGCTTGGTTCTGGGAGCGCCTGTTGGAGTCCAGGAAAACTCAACAGTCAGTGTAAATGAACTTGGTTTACTTAATATCAGCAGAGCATCAGTACAGATCCAACAATTCTCCTGTTACAGTCAGATGTGATGAATGTCGATACGATATTACATTGGAAATGCAGACATGAGCCCTGATATGATGATATGCTGATTTAATAACAGCGGGCAAGCTACAGGGGTTAGACAATGAAACTGAAACACCTGTCATTTTAGTGTGGGAGGTTTCATGGCTAAATTGGACCAGTCTGGTGGCCAATCTTCATTAACTGTACATTGCACCAGTAAGAGCAGAGTGTGAAGGTTCAATTAGCAGGGTAAGAGCACAGAATTTGCTCAAAATATTGCAATGCACACAACATTATGGGTGACATACCAGAGATCAGATGGTTTCATGAACATGAAAGTGAAGTTGAACATCTCCCATGGCCTGCACAGTCACCAGTTTATTAGTAAATTGTAAATATTATTGAGCCACTTTGGGGTGTTTTGGAGAAGCGAGTCAGGAAACGTTTTCCTCCACCAGCATCACGTAGTGACCTGGCCACTATCCTGCAATACGAATGGCTTAAAATCACTCTGACCACTGTGCAGGACTTGTATATGTCATTTCCAAGATGAATTGACGCTGTATTGGCCGCAAAAGGAGGCCCTACACCATACTAATAAATTATTGTACTCTAAAATGACAGGTGTTTCAGTTTCATTGTCTAATCCCTGTATCTGCGTTTCAAAAATTCACAATCAAGCCATCCGCACTTTAAATCCGAATGCGTCTTCACCTAAGAAATACCCTGGAATACCATTGTAACCACCTAGCAACACCATAGCAACCACCTGGAATGCCATACTAATCGCCTAGCAACCACTTGGGAAACATTAGCAACAACCTAGTGACACCATTCTTTTCGTTTGCCACATTTGAAGCAGTGTTTTAGTTCCTTCAGGAAATGCAGATCTACATAATATGTTGTTATTAATATATTAATATTATAGAATTCTAAAATAGCTTTGTAAAAAATGGTAAATGTCTACAAACTTGTACTGTTGATATCTAAGAGCTTCCACTGTTATGTGGCAATGTGTTGGGATTGTTGGAAAACCCAGAGAAACAGATAACCAAAATCAGCCATTATGTAATGAGTATATTTAGTCTCCTACAGGTAGAACAAGTTTAAGGTGTGCCAGTCTTGGGTGGCAGTGGAATGGTTTTGGCATAGGCTCTACAACATTAGACTAAAGCTAGGATTACTTAACATTAGATCACTTACAAACAAAGCAGTGATTGTAAATGAAATGATCACTGATAAACGCTTACACGCTCTCTGTCTCACTGAGACTTGGATTAGACCTGATGAATATTTAGCCTTAAATGAAGCCTCACCTCCTGGACACAGTCATGCTAGTCGCCCTCATCCTAATGGTCGGGGTGGAGGCATAGCCACAATTTTTGACAAAGAGTTAGGTGTTACAGCTAAATCCGATTACAAGGCTAATTCTTTTGAAATACTGATTCTTAATGTGACTGAGCCATCGTTATGGAAGTCAAAACCACACTTTTTTTAGCTTATCACTATTTACCGCCCGCCTGGTCCCTATTCAGAATTTCTTCAGGAATTTGCTAACTTTCTTTCCTGCTTACTACTGTCAACAGATAAGGCTTTAATTGTAGGTGATTTCAAAATTCACTTTGACAATGAGCAGGATACACTTAAAATTGCTTTCGAGTCCATCTTAGAATCCATGGGTATCACTCAGAATGTGATGGGACCAACCCACCGCTGTAATCATAGATAACCTTGATGTTTTCCTGCAAAGTGATTCGATTTCAGATCACTATCTTTTTAGTATTTTGAGCTATCTCTAATTAAATAAAATCCTTCTGCCTCGTTATCACACCAAGCGCACTATCACAGCTGCTTACTCTCAGCTGAGTTTATTAAAAAACCTACCAGACTTAAAATTTAATACACCTACGGAGATAAATCATCTTGAGTGTGTAAATGAGCAATTAGATGTGTGCTTCGCTCAACCCTGGACACGACTTGCCCCTGCTAGGGTCAAACGTATTAGGGAAAAAAAGGCTAGCACCATGGTGATATCAGACCACCCCCGTACCTTAAAGCAAAGAACACGGCATTTAGAGCGCAAGTGGAGACATAGTAAATTGGAGGGTTTAAGATTGCTTGGAGGGACAACATGGCAGAGTATAATCATGCCCTCACTAAAGCTAAAGCTGCATACTTCTCTTCAATCATAGAGAAACATAAGAATAATCCAATATTCTCTTTAATACAGTCTCCAAATTAACAAAAAACCCCACAGAAAGTGGATCTCCCATTCTGTGTAATTTTACAGTAATGATTTCATGACTTTCTTTAATGAACAAACGGTAGATAGAAAAGAGGGAATAATTTAAGAATAGGCATAAAACTCAATGCTCATCACATCACCAAAACTGTTTCAGCAAACCTTCCAGATGCAGCACTAGTGAATGAAGACATTGTTCAATTAGCCGTAATCAAGAGTTAGAATCTTTTTTACCCAATTACTAATATGAAACTGTCCGCACTGATCCGTTCGTCTAAGTTCATCAACATGTTTGTTAGATCCAATTCCTACCACGTCTACTCAAACAAGTATTTACCTAGTGTTATAGAAGCTAGTGTTAGTTATTTTAAGTCATCCCTTACCTTAGGTTATGTGCCCCCCCCCCCCCCCAAATCTTAAGTCTGCTGTTATCAAACCACTGATTAAAAAAGCCCAGTCTTGACCCCTGTGTGATATCTAATTATAGACCAATTTCAAATCTACCGTTTCTGTCCAAAAATCTTAGAAAAAGCCGTCTATCAGCAGCTCTGTAGTTACCTCCAAAGGAATGAAATTTGATGAAACATTTCAGTTCGGCTTCAGACCCCATCATAGTACTGAAACAGCATTACTTAGGGTACTAAAAGACTTGTTAATGTCCTCAGATAAGGGATGTGTTTCTTTTTCTTGTTCTGTTAGATTTAAGTGCAGCATTTGACAATATAGATCATGATGTTTTACTAAACAGACTAGAAAAATACTGTAGGTATTAAGGGATCAGCACTTTCTTGGTTAAATCCTACTTAACTGACCGGTACCAGTTTGTTTCATATAAATAATCTAAGATCTAAGCTCTCAAAAATGAAGTATGGCGTGCCTCAGGGGGTTTCAGTGGCTTGGGCCCGCTTTATATTCTTTCTGTACATTGCTTGCCACTAGGCTCAGTTTCTAAAACAGCGAATTATTTCCACGGCTATGCAGATGATACACAGCTGTATCATACAGGCCAAACTAATGAAGACGGCGTTCTTTTTTCTCATGCGTCCCTGTACCCATGCCTGCCACTAGGCCTCTCAGTTATTTCGTAACTTGTATGGCATTTAATTTCCACTGCTATGCAGATGATACCCAGTGTTACAATCCATTCCAAACCTAAATGACAGCCTTACAATCAACAAAAAAATCGAGGACTGTGTAAAGGAAATAAATAAAAGATTGGATGTTATTTCCATTTTTCTCTTACTTAACTCAGATAAAAATGAGGTTTCTATTAGAGGGACCAAGGCTGTGAGAGACAGGTTAGCTACATCTATCCTAAATCTAGATAGCTGTCCAGTAATTGCCCATCCGTCTGTAAAAAACTTAGGGGTCACATTTGATTCAGATCTCTCCTTATGCGCACATTAGCAGCATCACTCGAATTGCTTTCTTTCAATTACGTAATATCGCTAAACTTAGAAATATCCTCTCTTTTAATGATGCAGAAAAACTTGTTCATGCGTTTATAACCTCAAGGTTGGATTACTGTAACGCCTTACTTACTGAATGCTCTAGTAAATCTATAAATAACCTTCAGTAAGTTCAGAATGCAGCTGCCCGAGTGCTAACTCGAACTAGAAAATTTGATCATATCACTCTTGTTCTATCATCACTACACTGGTTACCAGTCAAATTCCGCATTGATTACAAAATACTTAGAACTTATAAAGCTCTACATGGCCTGGCCCCACATTATCTGAGTGAACTCTTAGAGTTTTACAATCCAACTCGTCTACTTCGTTCGCAGGTTACAGGACTTCTTTTAGCTTCTAGAATTAAAAAAGTCACAGCAGGGGGAAAGGCTTTCTCATACATGCCCCCCCAATTATGGAATAAACTTACCACTTTCGTTTGAGACACAGACACTCTCCAAAATTTTAAGTCTAGCCTAAAGACATACCTATTTGCACAGGCTTTTGACTAGATTTAGAACGGGATGCATGGCTTGGGTCACTGGGGCCGGAGTCTGGAGTCATGTCTGGCCTGCCTGCCTTGTCCGCTAGCCAGGAGTGTCGAGTGGGCGGTCTGGCTGAACTGGGCTTCGGTCCTCGTGATCTTGACTCATGCATCCTTGCCTTAGAATAAGGGCAGAGCTGGGGGTTCATAGTCAAAGAGTCTTATGCTGATCAGAGACGTTGGGTTGCTGTCTTCTGCCTCCCGTGGGGTTGCCAATGTCTCATGTAACACAGCCAAGAGGGATCACCTACCAGTTCTCCTCTTTCTAGCTATGCTGCTATATCTAATGCTGCCGGGGTCTCATGCTACACATGGCATCAGTGATCGTTAATAGACACTGTGCTCTTAATCCATAACTAATTACATCTTCTGTTTTTTCTCCGAGCTGTGTTCTGGTACCAGTTCCAGCCCCACACATGATGTTCATCGGCTGCAGCTTCACTCAAGCTGCTTCCGTCATCAGCTCCAGCCCCATCATACCCGGGCCACTTATTGCCGATGAGCATACTTCACATTTTATTCGAACTTTGACTTCATGACTTTAGTTTCGTTCTTAGATTTATCATCTACGCCGCCCAAGGAGGCTGGGTCCCTTTTTGAGTCTTGGTCCTTCCAAGGTTTCTTCCTATAACACGCAGGGAGTTTTTCCTTGCCACTGTCTCCCCTAGGCTTGCTCAATTTGGGATTGGACGTAGTTATTAGGAGATATCTAAACTTGTAAGAGCGCTTTAGACAATGCTCCATTGTAAAAAGCGGCTATAATAAAAATAAATCTGACTTGATTAACTTTAGTCTATGCACCCTGTCTTCCGGGTTCTCGTATACCGGGCAGACTAAACTTCCGGTTTTTTAAACGCCGGACACTGAACACGTATCGTTAGAACACGATTCATAATTACAATAATTATTATTTTTAATAATCTTAATAATAAAGTCAAAGTTAAAGTCAAAGTGGAAGAGTTCTTGTCATTCAGACTGGGAGTGTACATCTGAACGAAATTGCGTTTCTCCAGTCTCCGATTTGTGCAAGAATAACAAGGGGTGTAGAGATACACATACGCCACATATATACATATATATTACACATAAATAGAGGAAAAAACAGAAAAAATAATAAAGATATATATAGATAAGATTATATATATATATTATATAATATATATCATACGTATTATATATTTTATATATATATATACGTTATATATATATATATATATATATATATATATATATATATATATATATATTAGGTATGTATATATAAATATATACATGTATATGTATTATTATAAATATATACATGTATATGTTATAATATTTTATAACAGTGTATATATATATATATATATATATATATATATATATATATATATATATTTTGCACATTGAATACAAATTAATGCTATTGCGCAATTTTCACAGTTCACGGTATGTATTACTTATAATGTATCATAATGTATTACTTAATGATTTAGAGGGACACATGATCTTTTAATATGAAGTCTCCTTTGTCATGTCACAATGACTGTTCAGGCTGCAGAGTTTCATACCCTTGCAACTAAGCTCACGTCATTTTCATTCTCAGTTCATGTCCATACCAGTGAAATGGACACTACAGACCTTTGTGTGTTTGGTGATTTCAATGTTATCCCTCTTGATGTTGACAATAAATTTTTTTCTGATCTCCTCGTCCAGCGGAAATGAATGAAAACTCACAAGAGAGTTATACCTTGCTGACACCGAACAAAACGGGACAGAAAAATTTTCTGATGCCCCTCGTTCTTGTTTCTGAAATCACAAAACGTTCTTACTCACAGTCCTATCATGCATAGAGTCTATTATGATTTTGGCATTCTGAAGTTCTGAAGTATTTTCTATATGTGGTATGATTCGAGAAAAATCCATGTAGACTTACACCATGGTCGTATGCATTTCTCAGTAAAAGAAGAGAAATCCTGAAAGGCCTTAAACATTTTCACAAGGGTCTAGAGATTCCAGATTTTTCATGCGGCTTCTTGAGGTGCAGACGTGAGTTTTGAGTCAATTGAACCTTTCCAAGCGGTGTCCAAAAAGTGTATATGGATTAAAATGCGATATATGACTATCGAGATGGGTCAAAACAGGGTCTAGAAAGATGTCGGCTTCTAGATTTTTCAGGCTGCTTCTCGGGCTAACATAGTTGACTTTGGGCAATTTTGGACCTTTCCAAAGGGTGTCTAAGAAGTGTATATGGAAACAAATTAAAATATATTGCAACTGGGACGTGTCCAAACAAGGTCCAGAAAGGTGCTACGACTCTGATATTTCAGCTGCATGATCAGTAGCATGTCTAGATCAAAATACTCACATTTGGGACTGATTTCTAGAAGAAAAAATCTAGTTAGGCATAAGCCTTGGGCCTATCTCAGCAAGGAAGAGAAATTCAGAAAGATCTGAATTGTTTTCACAAGGGTTTAAATGTTCCAGTGTAACGCCCGGAGGCAAGAGGAACGAGGAGACGAAGACAGGTTCCAAATAAAGGGGTTTTATTTATTATATAACCAAATAAGGGAGACACAGCAAACAGAAAAGAAAGGGAACCGAAAACGGGTGTGGAACATAAACGAGACCGAGGTCGCAAAACGGGTGGAAAGTAAACACAACAGGGAAATGGGTCAAACGGCACGATACCTGGAAGGGACGAGGAGCGGAGAGACGCGATAGGCGGCAAGGCGCGTAGGGACGCGAGATGAGGCGCGGCACGTAGGGACGTGACCGGCATGAAACATCATCAATAATCTGCGACCAGTCTCTCTCGCGGGCGCGCTTTTATAGGGAGCCTCAGGGCTGAGCGCAATCAGCGCGATCGCCGTGGGGCTTCCTGGTTGGTCGAGGTCCCGGAGCGCGCTGCCGTGGCGCGTGACATCCAGATTTTACACAAAGCTTCTGGAGGTGTTAATGGCCCACATATTGGAGTTTTAACCCAATCGGACCTTGTGTCCAAAAAGTGTATACGGATTTTGTTACGGTTTGCCATATGAAAATGACAACGAACCGTATTAAACAAAAATATAAAAGGGTTGGGACCCAAATGCAGTTAGCTCCAGATGGTAGTAGTGAACTGAAATAAAATGAAGAAATGAAGTAAAAAAAAACAATAAAGTACAAATAACTAAGAAGCTAAATAAAGAAAGTCACCTCAGTGGCTGGGGAACAAACCCAGGTCAACTGCATCGGTGATTAGTAGATTAACCGATCATACCACCAGACCACTGAGGTTAGACCAAAGAAATAACCAAATAAAAGCCGACCTCCTGTGTGTGAGGGAAAGCTCACACATACACACACAAGAGGGTTGGAGAAGGGAGAGGGGGCGGAGCGAAGGCTCCGGTTCCTCTGAATAAAATGAAATTAAATGAATAAAACCAAATGAAATGAATACAAATAAATGAATAACCAAAGATAAAGTGAGACTCTGTGTGTGTGTGTGTGTGTAAAAGCAGCGAATGAGCAAGCTGCATACGCACACAGAGACGTCACAAACTGAATAAAATAAATACAAATAAATGAATAACAAAAGGTAAAGTGAGACTCTGTGCGAGTGTAAAAGCAGCGAACGTGCAAGCTGCATACACACACACAGAGATGTCACCGGCGCGCTTCGAAAACGGGCAGCGGGAGGAAAGGAGAGAGAGAGCGGGAGGGGGGAATTCCCTCCAGCTTACGTCACCACTGAATACACACACGCTCACTCACTCAGAGTGGTACCAGTGGCTCGGCCGACAAGCAGGCGGTGAGAGGCTGCGTGGAGGGAAGAGAATAGCGCAAAACACTTTGTCTACGCTATCTAAGTTTTCCCTGCCGATATTTCCTCACGTCTCGCGACGTTACGAAATCTCCGCCCCTGTATGGGCGGAGACAGTCCACTAAACCCTAAAAAATGAATAAAAAGCGAATAAACAAAACAGGAAATGAAAGGGAGCATGGAGGGCTCTCTCTAAGGAGCGTAGGTAAGACGTGTGAGGTCTCTGTGGCACGCTTTGCCAGCGAATCCTAGTAGGAGCGCCTTAGTGAGGATCGCGTGCCAGGGTCGAGATGATCCGACACTTGCTTCCACCAGCGAAGCTCTTAAATAGCCAGAGGAAGCAGGTGAGGATTATTAGCTGTAATCAGCCGCCTTACTGACGGGGCGACCGATTACAGAAGCTGCCACAGATACCGCCAGCAAAAGCAGCTCAACGCTGACCACTAGCATCGAGCCGGAGGCACCTGTGACAGATTTGAATGGGAATATACTGCTATTGGGATATGCCCAAACTGGGTCTAGAAAAATCTGTGGACTTCTAGATTTTTCACAGTCCTTCTGGACCTGCTACTGGTCAACATGTTTGGGTTTCAGCCCAATCCAATGACATTCTGTTGTTGTCAAGCTACACATGTGCTACACAAAGGTTGTCAGACTGAGGAACCTCTCACTTGCCTAGCCATCAAAGGGAGATGATCCCAGTTGCAATATATGGGAAAAAATGGTCAAATAATCCAATTGGGATGGTGGGCTGGGCAACTGGGAGATCAAAGGGATGTCATCCCAGTTGCAGTATATTTTTAATGTCAATTGCAATATATTTAATCATACATAATCTCATCCCCGTTGCAATATATTATTGATCCCAAGTGCAATACATTATGGACCCCAATATGATGTAATCTCATTACTGAGACACCTAAGGGATGTCATCCCAATTGCAGTATATCGTACTGTATGGTCATATATTGCAATTGGGATGGTGGGTGGGGCCACGGGGACCGCAAAGTGATATCATCCCAATCGCAATATATTTGACAATAGTGTCATATAATATGATTGAGATGGTGGGCGGGGCCATGGACACTTCAAACTATTTCTTGAAATCTGTAGTATTGGCAATCGAGTCAGTCATTTTGTGATAAGTAGATGATTCTGAACGAAATTGTCATTGAGATGAATGTGTTCTAATACATTTGTAGTCAATGAAATGTTAACACAACTGTGCATATTTTATTACTTAATTTTTGACATTTTAGGGGAAGCTGAGCTTTTCATGCAGTCTTAGAGAAATCATGGCTGAATGGAACGGCACAAAGTACACTAATGGTAGCATTAACAATCACTTGTTTACCACCCCAGCACCCCCCCCACCCCCCCCTCCAAGTTTGTCATTGGAGAGGTTTAACAATGACTAGCATGATAAACCTGGGGGCGTGGCCTAAACTGATATTAATTGTAGAAGTTAGATGGTGTTGAGAGTAGAACTCTTTTGATTGGTCTAAAAGATCACCAAGATGCAGAGCTCGTTATTCCCGATAGAATTAAGTACAATTATCCACACTGTTACCATCTGCAACCAGGTCCTACACATTTATATCAAAACATCCACAACTTTTACAACAACTAACATTTACATAATCTCATTTATTACCTTATGTTTAATAAACCTTTAATTACAATAACAAAACTGCCAATATAAAATGATTATACCATTTAGACCCAACTTTGGGATCAGAGTCAACAACAATAAGATTATTAACATCAGATCAATACATTCCAACACAAATAACAGAATATGAACTGGTGTGTGTGTGTGTGTGTGTGTGTGTGTGTGTGTGTGTGTATGTGTGTGTGTGTGTGTGTGTGTGTAAAATATCTCACCTCAGTATCTCCAGGTTACAGTGTTTATTCTCTAGTCCAGCAGAGAGCAGTATCACTCCTGAATCCTGCAGAGTATTCTCACTCAGGTCCAGATCTCTCAGTCTGGAGGAGTTTGAACTGAGAACTGAGGACAGAGTTGTACAGCTTTTCTTTGTAAGCCTACACTGAAACAGCCTGATAGACAAATGAAGATTAGATCAGATCACTGTATCAGACACTAAAGGAAGTAAGATAACAGAGATGAACTCTGGGTATTTTTTTGGGGGGGGGGGACTTGGCTGAACTTGGTTTACTTAATATCAGCAGAGCATCAGCACACATCCAACAATTATCCTATTACAGTCAGATGTGATGAATGTCAATACGATATTACATAGGAAATGCAGACATGAGCCCTGATATGATGATATGCTGATTTAATAACCACGGTCAAGCTATACACGCTTCAGGGATTCACAATCAAGCCATCTGAAAACTTTAAATCCCAATGCTCCTACACCTTAGCAACCATCTGGGATACCATAGTAACTACATAGCAACACCTTAGCAACCACATGGGATGCATTAGCAACCACCTTGCGACACCATTCTTTCTGTTTGCCACATTTGAAGCACTGTTGTAGTTCCTTCAGGAAATGCCAGATCTACATAATATGTTGTTATTAATATACTAATATTATTGAATTCTAAAATAGCTTTGTAAAAAATGGTAAATGTATACAAACTTGCACTGTTGATAGCTAAGAACTTCCACTGTTATGTTTTGGGATTATGGGAAAACCCAGAGAAACAGATAACCAAAATCAGCCTATATGTAATGAGTATATTTATTCTCCTACAGGTAGAACAACTTTACCTTGGATTTATGAAGAAATGCTACAGTGGAATTTGTCCAAACTTGCACTGCTAATAGCTAAGGGGTACCAGTCTTGGGTGGCAGTGGAATGGTTTTGGCATTATGGGAAATTTAAGAAAAATAGGTAACTTTCTATGAATGAAATGGGCATTTAAACACCACTTAAAAATAAAAGGACTTCAATTTGCATTTTGTTCTGAGAAACATTATATATGAAAACTATTTTACAGAGTGCTGGTTAAGTCAAGTCAGGTCAAGTCAGATTTATTTATATAGCGCTTTTTACAATGGAGCATTGTCTCAAAGCAACTTTACAAGTTTAGATTATATCCTAATAACTACGTCCAATCCCAAATTGAGCAAGTCTAGGGCGACAGTGGCAAGGAAAAACTCCCTATTTCTAGGAAGAACCTTGGGAGGACCAAGACTCAAAAAGGGACCCAACCTCCTTGGCGGCGTAGATGAATAACTAAGATTGAATTAAAGTCATGGACGTCAAAGTTTCAATAGATGTGAAGTATGCCATCGACATTAGTGGCCCAGGTATGATGATAAATCTAAGAGACGAACTACAGTCAATGGAGTCAATTCGAATAAAATGTGAATTATGCACATCGACATTAATGGCCCAGTATGATATAATCTAAAGAGCGAACTAAAGTCATGGATCATGGTCGAATAAAATGGTGGAATTATGCACCTCGACATTAAGTGGCCTGGGTATTATGGGCGGGAGCGATGACGGAAGCAGCTTGAATGGCTCCATCAGATGAACATCATGTGTGGGTCTGGAACTGCCGTGGAACAGCTTCGGAGAGAAAACAGAAATGTAATTAGTTATTTGATTAATAGCACAGTGTTTATTAAACAATCACTGAATGGCTATGTCAATCACTGATGCCAAGTGTAGCATGAGAACCCCCCGGCAGCTTTAGCTTAGCATCCATAGCTCAAGAAAGTATAAAAGGATAACTGTAGGAAACACAGCCAAGAGGGATCAGATGAGACTTGGCAACCCAACGAGCAGGAAGAAAGCAGCAGACCCACATCTCTGAGTCCCATAAAGACTCTTTGACTATGAACCCCCAGCTCTGCCCTTATTCTAATGCAAGGAAGATGAGTCAAGATCACGGGACCGAAGCCCAGTTCAGCCAGACCTCCCACTCGACCTCCCGCTAGCGGACAAGGCAGGCAGGCCAAAGCATGACTCCAGACATCCGCCCCAGCGACCCAGCCATGCATCCTGGTCAAAATCTATTCAAAAGCCTGCGTAAATAGTATGGTCTTTAGCCTAGCTTAAAACTTTGGAGAGGTGGTCTGAATCTCGAGAACGAAAGTGTGAATTTTGGTCCATAAGTTGGGGGCCATGTATGAGAAAGCCTTTCCCCCCTGCTGTGACTTTTTAATTCTAGGAACTAAAAGAATCCTGCACCCTGCGAACGCAGTAGACGAGTTGGATTGGTAAAACTCTAAGAGTTCCGTTCAGATAATGGGTGCCCAGGCCATGTAGAGCTTTATAAGTTATAAGAATTATTTGTAATCAATGCGAATTTGACTGGTAACCGAGTGCAGTGATGATAGACACAGGATTGATATGATCAAAGTTTCCTGTTCGAGTTTAGCACTCTGGCAGCTTCCAAATTCTAACTAACTGAGGTTATTTTAGATTTACAGAGCATCGTAAGTAAGGCGTTTACAGTAACCGAACCTTAGTTATATACGCATGACAAGTGTTTTCTGCCATCTTAAAGAGAGGATTTTCTAAGTTTAGCGATATTACGTAAATTGAAGAAACAATTCGAGTGATGCTGCTAATGTGTGCATCAAAGGAGAGATCTGAATTTTACAGACGGACTGGGCAATACTGGACAGCCATCTAGATTTATGGCCGGTTGAATATGAGGGCCAGCACGGGCGGGGGGGGGGGTATGATGTGCTACCTGTCCCGCTCAACAGCCTTGGGTCCCACTAATAGCCCTCAGTTTTTATCTGAGTTAAGTAGAGAAAATTAAATAACATCCAATCTTTTTATTTTCCTTACACAGTCCTCAATTTTTTTGATTTGTAAGGTTGTCAGTTTCCTGGGTGTTGTATGTTTGTTGTTTCTGTTTGCGGTGTTTGCTGATATGTTACAGCTTTGTGTATCATCCGCATAGCAGGTGGAAATTATGCCATGTTTTACGAATAACTGAGCCTAGTTGCAGCATGTACAGAAGAATATAAATACTGTGTGGGTGCCAGCCTCATAAGCTCGTCCGCCGTGGAGGGGTGCGGATGGGGCGCGGTGTACTGTAAGTGACGTTCTCTCTATTTTTTGTGTTTTCTGTATCTTTTACTTTGTTTTTATAAGCTTAAAGGTCTTGTGTTGTTTATTTGTTTTACTTCCGTTTCAAGTATTTTTTTTTCTTCTGAGGTTCGTCTCTTTCTCCCACCCTTTTTTTTTTTTGTTTTGTAGGGTTGTCGGTCTGGTTGGAGGGGTGGTGTGTTTATTGCCTGGGGGGGAGGGGGGGGTCAGTTCAAGTAGGAATTTTAAACCAGAAGGGCGGATCCCGATACCTACAGTATTTTCTAGTCTGTTTATAAACAGGTCATGATCTATAGGTGGTCAAAGCTGCACTTAACATCGAACAAACAAGAAAAGAAACATCATCCTTATCTGAGGACACTAACCAGTCATTTAGTACCCTAAGTAAATGCTGTTTCAGTATATGATGGGGCCTGAAGCCAGAACGAAAGTTTCATAAATTTTCATTTCATTCTTTTGGAGGACCTGCAGAGCTGCGATAGACGGCCTTTTTCTAAGATTTTGGGCAAACCGGTAAGATTGGAAATTGGGTCTATTATTAGATATCACACAAGGGTCAAGATTGGCTTTTTAAGTAGTGGTTTGATAATGCAGACTTAAAGGATTTGGGCACATACCTAGGTAAGGGATGAATTTAAAATAACTACACTAGCTCTATAACACTTAGGTAAATCCTGTTTGATTAGACGTGTAAAAGGATTGGATCTAACAAACATGTTGATGACTTTAGACGAGCTGATCAAGTGCGATCGGTCATTATTACTAATTGGGGTAAAGATTTCTAATCTTGATTTACTGCTAATTGAACAGCTGTCTTCACTGCTGCATCTGGAAGGTTGCTGGAACATTTGTGATGTGAATGAGGCATTGGTTTTATGCCTAATGTTTCTATCTTATCATACAGAAAGTCATGAAATCATTACTTGTTAAAATTACACAAATGGGAGAGTCCCACTTTCTGTGGGTTTTGTTTGTTACTTTGGAGACTGTATTAAAGAGAAATCTTGGATTATTCTTATTTTTCCTCTATGATTGAAGAGAAGTAGCAGCTTTAGCTTAGTGCGGGGCATGCTTATACTCTGCCATGCTGTCCCTCCAAGCAATCCTTAAAACACCCTCCAATTTACTATGTCCTCCACTTGCACTCTAAATGCCCGTGTTCTTTGTCTTAAGGTACGGGTTTGTGTCATTATGGCATGGTGCTTAGCTTTTTTCCCTAATACGTTTGACCCTAGCAGGGGCAGTCGTGTCCAGGGTTGACTGAAGGCAACACATTCTAACTGCTCATTTACACCTCAAGATGATTTTCTCTGTAGGTGTTTAAATTTTGAGTCTTGTAGGTTTGTTAAAATAAATTCAGCTGGAGTCGCGGATGTGATGTGCGCTTGGTGGTGATAACGAGGCAGACGGATTTTATTTATTAGAGACAGCTTCAAATACTAAAAGATAGGGATCTGAAATCAAACACTTTGCGGGAAACATCAAGTTATCTATATTGATACCAAATGTTTTAATATTAGATTAAAGAGATTTACAGCGTGGGTTGGTCCCCTCAACAATTCTGATGATACCCATGATTTCTAGATGGACTCGAAAGCAATTTTAAGTGGTACCTGCGCATTGTCAAAGTGAATATTGAAGTTACCTCAATTAAAGCTTTCTGTTTTGACAGTAAGTAAGGCAGGAAGGAAAGTTAGGCAAATTCCTGAAAGACATTCTGAAATAGGGACAGGCGGGCGTTAAAATAGTGATAAATCTGAAAAGAGTTGGTTTTTGACTTCCATAACGATGGGCTCAGTCAACATTTAAGACTCAGTAATTTCAAAAGAATTAGCCTTGGTAATGGGATTTACTGTAACACCTAACTCATTTGTCCAAAATTGTGGCTATGCCTCCCCTCGCCATTAGGACGAGGGCGACTAGCATGACTTGTATCCAGGAAGTTGAGGCTTCATTTAAGGCTAAATATTCATCAGTCTAAGTCCCAGTCTCAGTGAGACAGAGAGCGTGTAAGCGTTTATCAGTGATCAATTTTCAGTTACCATCACTGCCTTTGTTTGTAAGTGATCTAATGTTAAGTAATCCTAGCTTTAGTCTAATGTTGTTATTTCTTTGGCAGCTATCTGTGTTTATACTAATGAGGTTATTAAAACAGACTTTTTGAGAGCGTTTACGTTTAGGGCAGATGCGGGTAACAGACACAGTTTCAATAATGTGGGTTCTGGGTGACGGTGCATGGCTACCAGCAGACAGTTGGTTAAGCTTTTTGAAAATATAACTGTTTTTAATGTAATAACGCAGGTAAACTAGTTCAATTATGAAAATATATTTCGTACTTATATATTTAGTAAAAATGGGTTTATACACCGAAACTCAAAAATGCAAAAGTTTGTCAAAACTCTGCCAAAAAATTGCTAGTCTGTTTCTCTCCGCTTGAGAAGCATCAGTTTGTAGCGAGCAGCAGAATACTGTAATATCGCGTATATACAGTGGGGAAAAAAAGTTTATGGTTAGCCACTGATTGTGCAAGTTCTCCTACTTAGAAAGATGAGAGAGGACTGTAATTTTCATTGTTGGTACACTTTAACTATGAGAGACAAAATGAGGGAAAAAAATTCAGGAAATCACATTGTAGGATTTTTAAAGAATTTAATTGTAAATCATGGTGGAAAATAAGTATTTGGTCACCCACAAACAAGCAAGATTTTTGGCTCTCACACACCAGAGAGAATATGGATGATCCAGAAGAGAATTGGGAGAATATAATGTGGTCAGATGAAACCAAAATAGAACTTTTTGGTAAAACCTCAACTTGTCGTGTTTGGAGGAAGAAGAATGTTGAGTTGTACCATACCTACTGTGAAGCATGGAGGTGGAAACATCATGCTTTGGGGCTGTTTTTCTGCAAAGGGGGCAGGATGACTGATGCGTGTTAAGGGAAGAATGAACACGTGTCATAAGATTTTAAGCCAAAACCTCCTTCCATCAGTGAGAGCATTGGAACGTGGCTGGGTCTTCCAGCATGACAATGATCACATCGCTCGGGCAACGAAGGAGTGGCTCCATAAAAAGCATTTCAAGGTCCTGGAGTGGCCTAGTCAGTCTCCAGACCTCAACCCCATAGAAAATTTGTGGAGTGACTTGAAAGTCCATGTTGACCAGTGACAGCCCCAAAACATCATTGCTCTAGAGGAGATCTGCATGGAGGAATGGGTCAAAATACCAGCTACAGTGTGTGCAAACCTGGTGAAGACACAGGAAACGTTTGACCTTTGTCATTGCCAACAATGGTTATGTTACAAAGTATTGAGGTGGACTTTTGCTATTGACCAAATACTTATTTTCCACCATAATTTACAATTAAATTTTTTAAAAATCCTACAATGTGATTTCCTGGATTTTTTCTTTTTCTCATTTTGTCTCTCATAGTTGAAGTGTACCTATGATGAAAATGACAGACCTCTCTCATCTTTCTAAGTACCACAATCCAGTTTGCACAATCAGTTGCTGACTAAATACGTTTTTGCCCTACTGTAGGCGCAATCGGATTTAAAGTGCGGATGGCTTGATTGTGAATCTCTGAAGCGTGGATCTCTGACCACGGTGATTTAATATGATAGGATGGGATGGTAGGATATGTTGATGATATTGTCTACAATAAAGAGGAGAAATAACAATAAACTTGTGCATGTTACATATGCCCTTATAAGCACCTACACATCTCACTCTTTACTAACTCTAGTTAGTGCCTTGTCGTCCCGATAGCAATCTACTATGCGCCTTCTGCCAGTGATCTCAGGGTCCCTGGGATTTTTTTTGGGGGGGGGGTCCCCTGGGCCCAAGCCATGCCTGCCAAATATCTTCAAAGTTAGCCCTTTTTCCCATTGACTCTGCCTTGTTGACCTGCTGGTCGGAACTTGGCCACGGGGTGGCCCCACCCTTTCTGGTTCCGATATATTCAGTGGGCGTCAAATATATTGGAATTGGGACCCTTGCCTGTTCTGCCCCAAAACAATTTTGAGTCAATCGGACCCTCACAATCACTGTTGTATCAAGTGTATTTAAATTTGAATGTGTCTTCCTGTTTCCGACGCTAGGGGGTAGCGTTGGCTTACTTTTCCTCAGATTGAGACCCTGACAGTGAGAGCAATCGCGCACGCATGATTAAGGCTGTGCGATGGCGTTATTGTTTGATCACGTGTATATCAAATTAAGCTGCTTGATTGCATTATGGGCAACACCTGCTGACTCAGGCATATAAGGTCCATCCTGAGCTCAGTCGGTGTCGCACCATCACCCGTGATGGGGGTACCATCGCCGATCGGAGCCCTCACCCGGCTCGGACGTGCTGTAGTGGACGCTCGCTGGAAATCAGCATTGTTAGGGAAAATGGTAGCTTTTTATTTGAATACAAACAGTAAAGGTACAGCTGGGAAGGTGGATGGTAACCGCTAGGGCATTAGACGCTAGAGCAGGGTATGGATCCTTTGTTCGCGTCCCCTACACTGCATCACGGCTCCGCCGGAGCCCTCCAGGGCTTTAGACTCACCGCTGCGGTGGCTGGAGCACCTCCCTCTTATCCCGTTGCCGTTCCCGCTTCTTTAGTCGTGTTTATGTTCCCCACGCTTGATTGGAAGGCAGGTGACTTGCTCGCTCTGTATTCATTTGGAACGATGTGTCGCTTTTCAGCCCCGTTCCTCTTTTCCGCGTCCTTGTCATGCTGCGCATGTGCGGTATTGAGGCCAGCATCGTGCACGCTGAAGCCCATACCTCACGCACGCATGCGTAGAACCGTGACTTGCCTCGTGTCTTCGGGAGCCAGCGAACCTTACGTCACAGCGCGTCATTGCTTTCTCTTTCTCCCGAGCTGCCGGTTGGGTGCATGCACAGTCTCTGTGAGAGAGAGAAAGTGTTCGCTGCTTTTTTCTATCCGAGCGATTACCTTCACGTTCGCCACACACTTCCTTATTTAAGCACAGTTAGTGGCGATCGTGTTTAATCAGAATCAGAATCAGAATCAGAATATCTTTATTGTCATTATACCGGGTATAACGAAATTAAGGTGCCCTACTTTGTGGTGTAAACAGACAAGAAAAGAAAAATAAAAGAAAAATTACAGAAAATATTCTTCACAAAAGTAACCATAGAAAAATATAAAAAAAGAGTTTAAAAACACAATGATAAGAAACCAAAAAAACACAGCAACACAGATTGCACACAAAAAATGAATAAATAAAGAAATTGCACATTTCCCTAGTAACATTGAGAATGTAGAAAATGTAAATGTTTCACAGTCCCATATTTTCTTTAAAAAAAAAAAAAAAAACACGGATTAAATAGAGTTATAATGAGTTATTTAGAGCCCGAACTGCTGTGGGGTAAAAGCTATTCCTGAGCCGGTTGGTCCTTGTTTTGATTGAACTGTAACGTCTACCTGATGGTAGTAGCTGCAATAGTTGGTGACCGGGGTGAGAAACGTCCATAATAATTTTGTGGGCTCTCTGAAGACAACGAGAGCTGTGTAGATCCTCCAGGGTTGGTAGACAACACCCTTTTCCGCAGACCTCACAATCCTATGTAGTTCTTTTTTGTGTGCTGCTGTGCAGCTGGAGAACCACACACAGAGTCCCTGAGTGAGGATGCTCTCTATAGTGGAACGATAGAAGGACACCAGCAGTCTCTGATTAATGTTGTTCTTTCTGAGAATCCTCAGAAAGTAGAGTCTCTGATGTGCCCTCTTTGTGAGTTCCTTGATGTTCACACCCCAGGTTAGGTCCTGTTCGATATGAATACCCAGGAAGCGAAAATTTGTGACTCTTTCTACACAGTTCCCGTTGATGGTTAAAGGTTGGATTTCTTTTCTAACCTTTCTGAAATCAATGACCAGCTCCTTCGTCTTTGATGTGTTCAGACGTAGATTGTT
>JAJAGP010004882.1:0-41309 GCA_025084515.1 Ancistrus triradiatus | reverse complement strand
GCACACAACATGCAGAAATGCCTTGGGAGAGGACTCCCACACAGTACACTCATCCCAAGCACAATAACGTGAATCAACACTGACAAGGAGACATCATTCAGCCTAAATTAGAATAATGGCACCTAGAGTGTGTGGTATCTGCAGTTACATTGTATTCATTTCAAAGTGAAGCTCTTAAAATAATCTGTATGTTCCTTGGCAGGAGTGGCTAAAGGCACATTTACTTGTGTAACGTACAATTCAGCATCCACATGGGTGATGGTAGGTGGACCATTGAGATACGAGATCTTTGAAAAACTTTATTTCTCTCAATAAAGCATGCCACCACTCCTTGCAGGTGCCTTGGGCAGCATTCCGAATGAATGGTTGTGGCTTGGCTTTGAATAAACCCTCTCACTATCTTTCCTGCTCCAATCCACAGAGCAACCAAAGAGATTTTAATTATTCACTGTAGTGTCTGTGAGCCCTCACCCACTAGCGAAACATTTTGCATCAACAATGTGAACTTATTAAAATGCAAAGAAATTGTTGTGTTTCACGAACACGGATTGAAACATTCTCATCGAGGCAATGTAGATTGGCATCAGTTTAAAGAGAATAGATATAGTATATGTCATGTGGCAGCTCTGCCGGGTCCATTTCTGGCTGCATCGTTCTGTCATGTTGCACTGCGTCTTGGATCCAGATGCAGAGCTCCAAGACATAACGGAGCACTGGAGGGGGAAGACCAATTGCTGGGAAGAGCACTGGAGGCAAATCCAGCTTATTAGGAAATCCCGAAGAGGAAGGACCTTATTTAAAATATTTCACATTAATCTAAAAGGTGTCTATAAAGTACAGTTAAGTCCTACTTAATACGTGTGCTGATGCATGTCAGGTCAACCATTGGGTTCAGGCTGAATCAGTGTAATGTGGATAAAACCTGGGCTCTTTATGCTTCCTATAAATCTGAAAACAGCCACTCGTATGTTGGTTGGTGAGTAAAAAAATAGTAAAGAGGGGCTTGCTTTATAGACACCCCGTATATTAGTACAGTGGTAACTCAGTTCTCGTCATTAATTACTTCCAGAAGGCTTGAACCGAAAACAAATAGTAACGAGCAATTTCTTCCATTAATCCATTCCAGATCCCCAGAAAATCCACACTGCATAAGGTATTGTATGCATTAATGTAGTTGTATTATACAGGTGCTCCCTGATTTACGAAGGGAATATGTTCTAACAAATCCATCGTAAGTTAAATGAATCATGAACTGAGGAGTTTAATGAGTGTTTTATAGAGCTGTCCATACTTTATATTAGCGTCACCTATGATAAGTAATGATAATTAAGTTAATGTTTAAAACACTTACATTGACCTACAGTTGACCAAAATAATTAACACAAAGCTTATTTTATAATAAAGTGTTGAAAAATCTCACGTAATTTAGTGAGTAATGAATAGAAAGTGAAAAGGAAAAACACTTACTTTATTGGAACACAAGCTAACTGCAGCCTGTGTTCTGGAGCATTCGATTTCTGTTTTACTTTTGGTTGGCTCTTATAAACTAACGTTTTTAGGACCTGTAGAGACTTATTTGCACTAAGAATACAGTACTGTAGATTTAAAAATAAAGAACAATACGATAAAAATAGCTGTGATCTTCTCTGAAACGAGTCGTGCAGCTCCCAAGCTAATGATGAGAACTGAGACAAATTTTTGTAGTCAAAATGTGTCGAGAACCAAATTCGATAAGTTCCAAGGTGGTCGAAAACCAAAGTACCACTGTAATTGATTCTGTGTTCTTCATATACTTCGACATATGAGGGAAGGAAGGAGGAAGAGTGTGTGCTTGTGCATTAATTTCACTGTGCATTCTGAGTAGGGTTTGATACTAGAGTCACGGGTGGGTAAGGCATGTGCTTTCTCCAAGTGCACCAGGGTGGCTAGACTGACAAGCACAGCAAGAATACCTATAGCATACAGCGATAGAAAAAAGGTGGGAAAAGAAATAATAGACTGAGTTATAAAATGGAGTCCATCAACAATGGGGAACTCAAAATGGCAACTAGCAACAATGAAATGCCTACATGGCATCCACAAACTAAAGTTGAGATGGTTTTCCTAGTCTCCCAAACTCAAATGTCATATTTTCATTTCTTTTTCTTTCTTCAGATACCTTAAGTTAAATATGTTCCCATTCTTCCGAGTATGCTTAAATGACTTGTTCACATCAGTTTTCAATGTACATTTGAAAATTCTCTTCAGTCTACACTGTAAATCATTGTGGCTTTCTTCTTTTTTTTACACAGTTTTCTCGCTTTGTAATCTCTTATTCACTTCTTAAAAGTTCTAATCTTCTGCAATTACAATTGCATTAATTAATCCTTCTGATCTGCTCCCTTTTACTTTGGCCCTGCAGACTCTCTCTTTTGGACTCGTTTTTACTGTCTGTTTTTACAGTTGGTCTTTTAGGCTCTATCTTTTCTGCTTTTTGTAGCTCCCTTCAGCACTCTCTAAGATTTACAATCTAACTTTCTTTCTTACTTTTTTTAAAACAATGAGTGTGAATACATACAACTAATAATCCGATAATGATCGGATTTCTGCAGTTATCCAATTATTCAAATGGTCATGTATAAGCACACTCTGATCTAGAAATCAGATAAAGAAAGCTGTTTTTTTATATCATTTACATTACATTTACAGCATTTAGCAGACGCCCTTATCCAGAGCGACTTACAATTGATACAGTCATACAATCCAAGCAATTGTGGGTTAAGGGCCTTGCTCAAGGACCCAACAGTGGCAGCTTGGCAGAGGTGGGATTTGAACCCTGGACCTTCTGGTTCATAGTCCAGTACCTTACCCACTAGGCTACCAGTTTTTGTTTACCAGTAACCCAATTACAATCTGTGTTTTCAAACTGCGCATGTGCACAAGCGTTCTCCCACGGTTGCCAGATCCGCGTGTTTTCCTTGCTGGATCTGGCAACACATTAAAGTTAGCAAAACGGCTATTGAACACTTTGGGGAGACTGAAACGCAGTATATCCTCCAAAAAATGATTTGATTATTTCAGTATTGAAGTTCGAAGTTTGTCACATATTTCTATGAGATTGACTGGTTGCAAAGTAGAAATCTGATTACTGCCAAAGTCATGTAAATACTGAGGTTTCCCATTATCTGATTACTCAAGTGCATGCATACTCATTGATCGGTTTACTCATAAAATCTGATTTTGTGCAGTTATCAGATTATTAAGTGCATGTAAACGCACTCAATGTGTCACACAGACAAGTAGACATACAATTCCCTTAGGCTCCCTCTCTACAAAAGGTACAATATCATTGTCTACTCTTTATACAATGCCCTACAGATGGAAGAAGTTGGGGGTTAGCCAGAAAGGGAAACATTGTTACCTCAAGCATGACCAGCTAGTTTGCAGTAAAGCCCTCTGCCACCCTCTCTGACCAGATGTGACAGTGCTGGCTTGAAAAGTGTGCTTATGGCTCTTCAGTACAAGAAGCCAGCACAGCAGCATGTGCACACACCATGCAGCCCCTAGTGGTGAAAAAAATATTACCTGTAGGCACTCCTGACAGATTAGAAATTGGGCGTATTTATGTATGGTTATGGGTAATAATGTTGCAACAATTTACTGTCATTAATATTCTAAGTGCCCAGAAATGATATTATGGCATTGAAGGAGAGTCACCCAGTGTGTCCGTAAAGCAATTTCTCCCACTATAATGTATGTTTAACATGTCTGCCAACAGAGTACACCACTTGCATATGTGTGTATGTTTAATAGTCTGTGTTAGTATTTTGCCTTAAACGGAAGCACAGTCTTTATTTCAAGTTATATGAACATTTATTAGAAGCTTGTTTTTGAGAGTATGGCAGTCAAGTACCAGGGATTGTCCCAGTGGGCTACTTGACATTTGAGCTAATGCAAAGCAAAATTGCTTTTTAATGTACTGGCATTTCAAATCAGCTGCCTCATTATTAGTGAGATGAACATATGGCTATTAATAAAACATTTGGATGACAGTTGTTTGTCACCATGTTGAATTTTTTCATAACTATCTAATTGGGATCATTTGAATTGCGATCATTTAATCTATTTGAATTTGGAGCTTCAATTAGAAAGCATGGCAACTTGTTAGCACAGCACTGCAGTGACCCAGGTTCGAGTTCCAGCAGGGCTTTCCAGCCAGGCTGGGCATCACACACAAGTATGATTGGCCTTGCCTGAGTAAGGGGAGGCTGGGAGACCCTGCAACTGTAGGCCTTGCAATGCACTTGCATTAAATGTAGTGCAATATGTTTATTAAGCAAATAAACAGCAATGGTGCGTCACCATTTTACAGAAAGTATGTTTGTTTCATTCCTGCAGAGGATTTGCACTGTGCCTTAATAGGTACACCTCCTTGGTTCTACAGTCACTGTCCATATTATCAGTTGAACCTACCATATAGAAGCACTTTGTAGGTCTACAATTACAGGCTGTAGTCCGTCTGTTTTTCTCCAAACTTTGTTAATCCACTTTACTCTGTTTTCTAATGATCAGGACCTCCACCTAACCACCACAGATCAGGTACTATTTGGGTATTGGATGATTCCCAGCACTGCAGTTAGTTTGTGGTGTACTGGTATGAGTGGAACAGATACAGCAGTACTACAGGAGTTTTTAAACACCTGAGAGTCACTGCTGGAGTGAAAAGAGCAGGCAGCCTTAAATGAGCACTGATGAAGGATGACTAAAACAAACTGTGCAACTCTAGATGAGCTACTATCTCTGACTTTACATCTGCAAGATGGAACAATATGAAGTACAGTAGGCTGCACAGTGACTCCAGCAGCACTGTTGTGTCTGATCCACTCGTACCAGCAAAACACACACTGACACACCACCTGCAGTGCTGAGCAGTGCTGAGCAGTACTGCAGTGCTGAGAATGATCCACCACCCAAACAGTACCTGATCTGTGGGGGTTCTGACCATTAGAGAACAGAGTAAAGGGGACTCACAAATTGCAGTCTGTAATTGTAGGACTACAAAGTGCATCTGTATGGTAAGTGGAACTGATAAAATGCACACCTTATGACACATTAGGAGTGAATTCCTAGTCCCAAGAAGCCCTGCAATCATTAATCTGAAGATGGCTTATGAAGACGAAAGCTGATAAAAGTACTTTGTATTGCGGTACACTGACTTACAGTTAAGACAAAATAAAAATAGAATTGGAAATAGCTCAACTGTTCATGAGTTACTTTTATATTAAAGTGACAAATCTGTGATGTATAGTGACATACATTATTTTTCCTAAAGTAGTCTTCAGTCTTGCAAAGTGGGCACAAATGAAAAGCACTTCAGTCTTGACAGATGCGTAGACGGAGATCCATATTAAATCAGTTGGAAAAAATATGTAAATGAAGTCCCACTACGAGGTAGGCTTTCTACGTGGGTGCTGAAGTGCTCTTTCTTTTTTTCTTTCTTTCTTTTGTGCTGATATTGGGCAAAGTCAGGCTTGGTTTTAAAAAGCTGCAAGCCAGGAAAAATGGCAATAAATCAAACCCAGCAGAAATCAAATCACGCTGCTCTGTCATTTTCCCCAGCAGGCTTCGACCCAAGCCAGGATAACAATCTGCTGGTTTGGAAGAGGAGACGACATTTCGAGCCAGCCAACAAACATGGCCTCCTCCTGTCACCCTGACAAGCAGCAGCCCATGAGCGCTGAGGACATGACACGCTCGTCAACGTAGCCTGCCAATCAACTCAGTTCCATCTCTGCAGTGGGGGTAAGTGGTGGGGATATAGAAGTACCTTGAGAAGAGCGGACTGGTCCTATTTGACTTACATGTTTACAGTGATCCCTCCAAAACGACTGCAGGCCAAGGCACCAAGGGCACACGTTCAGTAACTGGAGCGATTGATCAACTCGATTAAAGGACAAAGATTTCATTGAACCGAAATGTGGCAATTCTGATCTGCGCAGATGGGGTAACAAAGCGAAAGGGAAAATAAGCAGTCTGAAAATATCGTCCTAAATCAATGATGTCATTCTGGGATCAAGACCGAGCTTTTAAGTTGTCAGAGGGACAGATGGGATCCACAGTATATCTTCTGCACCTCTCCAAACCTCAGTAATTAGTAAAATGAGACGGTGAGAGAGAGTGTTACTTTTTCTTGCTTCTGCAAAAGCCATGCATTAAGGAGAAGATGATGAATTTCTTATCATTTAAAATCCTTTAAATCTATCATAATCATAGTTAGAATGTGTAATTAAACAAGAGCAGTACTTAGAAAATAAATTGGTTTCTGGTTTCATTGGATTTTGTGAAATATTGTTTACCACTGTAGACCAAGACCTTGTCAAGTTACGTTAATCATAATAAGGTATTTCTTCAGAAGTAATGATATCTAAAGTCTTATGCAAGAGTTTGGGCACCCGTGGTCAAACAACATCTAGGTACCCTCACTCTTGATCCCTGACTTCCTAAAGAAGAACATAATTAAGTGAAATTTCAGAAAGTTCAGAGTCCTTAACTCTCACTTGAGGGTGTACTCACTTCAGAAGCAGAAACAGAAACAGAATAATATATTCGCCAAGTACAAGAAGTACAAGGAATGTCTCTTGGTGCAGGTGTCAGCGAAGAGGTAAATCAAATCTAAACATAGAAATGAAATCTAATGAAACGTCTGTATAAAACACACAAGCCCACAGTCCAAGATTTGGTAAGCTCTTCAATCAGTCAGACCTTTAAAACTAAGTACCATTGCTGAAATGGAATTATTCTAATTCTAAAGCGTTCACAAACTTTCAAGGTGTACATACAGTACAGTGGTACCTCTGAACTCTTCATTATTTCATTCTAGAATTGTTGTCGACAACCGAAACGGACCCATAAGGAATAATGTAAATTGAATGAATCCGTTCCAGACCCCCATAAAATCCACAAGTAATAAGGCATTATAGAGATACTGTTCTGCATACCTTGCTTGTAACAAGTGTATTTGAGTAATTGTTGCCTTTCTAGATGTCAAATCAGAGGGCATTTGACTGCTAAAAACCAGCCAGTAATTTCAGACATAGCACACATCATGCCTGACTTCCATCCCTGCATGGCCAGAGAAACAATCCATTGGTGACAAGATGGCCTCTGCAATTATGCAGAGGGATTCAGACACAATGCTAAATTATGAAAAAAGCTTCAGACTGTAGTATACAGACACCAATTCTGAGAATAGCTTCAAAACCTCAGCAAGATAAAGGAGCTGTCAATGTGATTTTGACACCAAGTACAGAGGCACCACCTAGTGCTCCTCAGACACCTCTGCATAGCTCGGATGGTTCCTGCATACTTTGTTCTGCTTTCTCGTAGTCAAGTCCTCAGCTGTTTAGATCTCCACTAAACCTGAACCCAATCCCCGAGCCAGAAATAAAGAAGTTCAACACTTGACCACCAATCGTACAATCAGATGTCACAGAAGATTAGAATTAATCCATGCTCATAAGAATAGTGATCCGCGGAGACAAAGTGGGAATTATTGCACTGGGCTGAGAAACACTGCTTGCTCAGAACATTAAATTAAATTGAAATTGTCATAACATGTTTTAAATTAACATTCAATTAGACATTAATTCTGTTAAACATAGAGTGGGAGATGAGTGCAAGTCCAAACCATCTAATAAAAAAAGAGTGAAAGTGACTCAAGTCTTATAGAAAGCCTTCCAAGAAGAGTAGAAGCTGTTATGGCAGCAAAGAGGGTACCACCTCCATATTAATACCTATAGATTTAGAATGGAATGACATAAAAGCTCCAGTAGATGTAAAGTGAAGACATCCCAATACTTTTGTACATATGGTGTAGCATCTCTGATGAAGTCCTGCCCAGGCATGCTTGGAAATGAACAAAACTAATGTAAAAAAAACTTTGTTGGCAAGATACTTGTAGTGTTGAATTGAAGGCAACTGGACTTCTTCGTTCTTAAACATTTCACCTCTCATCCGAAAGGCTTCTTCAGTTTTAGGATATAATGGGACATCCCAGAACTTTAACTCTAATGTGGTTGTAACCTTGGAGGTAATCCTGGGAGTCCCTGACCCACCCTGTCAATACATGAGCTGTTAAGCTCAAAAGGAGAAGGTGTGACCCATTAGTGAGTCGATGCTCTACCATCAGGTGTGTTCTAATACTTTTGTCCACATAGTGTATGCAAGTCTTGTCTTAGGTTAGATGTTGGCAAACATGCTATAAAAGTTGCTCACATTTGCAGATGCTGTTTGAATTCATGTTCTTCAGCAAATAGTATAGAGAGCTTAAGGAGCATCCGAGGTTCATCTCTATTTCATTATTAATAGACAATTAACACTTATCACTTGGACTTACTGTCTTCAGGAAGATTTGATACAGCAGAAATATCTCATCAGTGTTGAAACAGCTGCATTCTATACATTATTTTACATTTTATCATGCTGTGATATGGTGAAGAATGAATTCTGTGAGGATCACATTACCATGATGTTTAAAATCTGGAAGGACAAAGCCTGGCTCTCAACTGCCTATTACGAGCAGCCCTTTTACACTCTGCAAACAGCTGCCCATATCATGCCACCTATTATCCCTGTCAGGAAATGAGCAATGTGGATGAAGCAATGTCTCACTTATCCATAACCTCATTAAACATGTTAATATGAACTTGCTTTACAGCTGTGAATATTCAATGAGGTTCCAATATGCCTGTTGCATCAGAGGTTCAGATGTCTTTCATTATTAATAGACAAATGTGAACAATACAAGGTGTAAGATGAATGCCAATGCACTTGGCGTTCCAAGAAATTAATTCACTTAAACAGACTGCTGAGCTACTTCACACTTACTTAATCCAGAGCAAGAATCTGCACATAGTAAACTTAGAAGTACAACAGGCGTCTGACATGAGAACCCAGGTGAGAATTTCATTGCATACTTGCTCGTCCATTTATTTTATGGAGTGTGCTTAGCTGCATGCTCTGTATCAGCCATGTGACATTTACAATAAAACGACACAAATTTAATTTGCTGCCTTTCATCCTGCATCATTTGGTGATATAAATTACATTTAGAGAGCGTTGTTTTAATAATATTTAGACAGGACCTCCATTTATTGCCTATTTTTGGTGACTTAACGAGGTTATGAAAAAAATAGACAAAGTGACATTCATACCTGATGCTGACATGATGTGTTTTACTGAGCAGCCCTCATGATCGTACAATCACATTTACAATGTACATAAACATGTATGTACATGTAGAGTTTCTATTCATTTACGCAAATTTGAGAAATTGACAATTGTTTCTGTGATGGGAAGCACATGATGTCCAGTCTGCGATGAATAACAGAAACCATACAGCAACAGCAGGCAGTTTAAAATGCATATTTAGAGTCGCTGGTATAATCTGACAAATTATTTACTTATTATTTATCTGACAAAAACTTACTTGTGGTGTTGGGTTCAAATAACACAGACAAATGGGATTTTTTTAAGGTTATTCTGACTACTGCGCACGCACATCTTGCCACTATAACGGGGCCAAGGCCTGCCACTCCCTCTTGACACATTTACTAATATGCCGATTGGTTCTTTCTAATGATGGGGAGGGTTTTTGTACTACAATCCCATTCATATTTCAACCAGTCACCAGTATGTAATATCTTTATATAACGTCAGGGGCTGTACATCATCCGGCACTGCAAGTTTAAAGTAGGATTAAAGTGCCACCTAATGATGGTCTGAAACATGGCGGCTTAGTGGGGTAGAATGTCATTACTGGCAAACATTTGTCACATTTTAAGCTTGGCGAGGGCGAGAGGTGAGGTTGGCGGGATAACCAGGGGCGAGATATCGATGTTAGACTGTATATGGCTCAGGGTAGGGGCATAGGAATAGTCCAATGTAACTTTACTGTAAAAATACTGGGCAAAATGTGCTTGGATTTCTGAGAAAATGGAATGTTACATCTTATCTGGAAGTCTGGAGGTATTAATATTTACATTTAGCCATTTCGCAGATGCTCTTATCAAGATAGACTTACAATTGATGCAATCTTCTAGTCCAATCAGTTGTGGTTTAAGGGTTTTGCTCAATGACCCAACAGTGGAAGCTTAGTAAGAGTGGGATTTGAACATTGGACCTTCTGTTCCATAACCATTTTTGTAATGGTGATGGTTGTTTATTTTACATTGTAAGATGCAGCTCCTGTGGCTCATAGCAGTTCTTCAGGACCTGGGTTTGAACCCGGAGTTGGGCTTGTAAAAGAAAGGTCGGATGGTAAGTTTAGGGAACTTTGTGATGGACTGGTGTCCCGTGCCCAGCATCTTCAGGTAATGTTCACATCAACAATGCAATGGGGGGGTGGGGGGTGTGATATCGGTGGCTTTATCTGTGGCATGACTGTTGGTGCCAGACACTATTTCTACAACTGCTGCTCTCCTGGGATTTTCACTCATGACACTCTCTAAAGTCTACTCAGAATGGTGCAATAAAAGAGCAAACATCCAATGATCAGCAATTCTGCCGACGGAAATCTTGTTGATTAGAGAGATAAAAAGTGAATGGCCAGACTGGTTGAGCTGACATAAAGGTCATGAGAACTCAGATAACCACTCTGCCCAACTGTGGTGAGCAGAATAGCAGCTCAGAATTTACGATACATCAAGCCTTGAGGCATATAGCATTAGACCTCATCAAATTGTACTTCTGTCAGCCAAGAACAGAAAGCTGAGACTGCAATGTTCACAAAATCACCAGAACTAGACAGATGAAGACTAAAACACATACCCTGCTATGATGAATCTCGATTTCCGCCGAAGCACACAGATAACACGGTCAGAATCTGATACAAACAAGCATGAATCCATGGACCCTAACTGCCTTGTTTCAACAGTCCAGGATTGGTAGAAGTGGTGTAATGTAGGAAACTCTTTCCTTGGTACAATTTGGGCCCATTAATACCAACCCATCATCACTTGAATGCCAAGTGTATTGTTACTGACCATGTGCATCCCTACACGGCCACAATTTCCCTGTCTTCTAATGGCTACTTCCAGCATGATGAAGCTCAGAAAGCATAAGTAATCTCAAGATGGTTTCATGAACATAACAATGAGTTCAATGTTCTTCAGTATTATTCCCGTCACTAGATCTAAATTCAATAGAACACCTATGGGATTTATAGAAGAGGAGAACGTGCACCTGAAAAATCAGCAGGAATTGTGTGTTGTAATTAATTCAACATGGATCAGAATCTCAAAGAGATATTTCAAACATCTTGTGGAATCCATGCCACGAAAAATTGAGGCTTCATTCAAAGGGAGGAGCTACACAGTATTAGTATAGTGTTCTTAATAAAGTGCTTAGTGAGTGTACATGTACATCATTAAAGTGGACTCATCACACTCACACACACACACAAAATATCATTCAATTCCAACAACTCCTTCAAGGTGAGTTATTTCATTTGTCAATGAGTATTTAAACCTTAAGTGTGAGGTAGCCTTCCTCTCTAATCCACTGTAGAATACCATGTCACCCAAAAGCTGTTGGTAAATTTCTGTTATATTGTTATAAAATACTGCCCGATCATTTGCACAGCACATCAAGCCACATTTTTACTGAACATGTCATTGGATATGTCGCTCTGCATGCCTGGGGCTGCCTGAAAATGATTATTTTCTTACTATTGTGTCTCTCTGTTCTGGGTCTGCATATATTAATACTTGAATAATACTGGGACCATCTGCAGTTTATCAGCAATTTTACACCTACTAATATGGTTCAGATTGAATTGTGGCACTGAACTGGGGAAAATCGATAAAAGCCAGTCTGGTTGTGGGAGATTATACAGATAGCATCTGGGACAAACAGTTCAAATACCATCTGTGACTCCCTTTCCCTGGACAGTTAACTCTGCAGCTACAATCAATAATATATACAATATGTAAATATGATATGGAATTATACAGGATGGGTGGCATTGTGAACAAACTGTGAGTCATAATTGCGAGATCTGAATGTCTTGTGCATTTAAAGTCCCTTCTCACTGTCTTTATAAGTACATATAGTACTGTGCAAAGTTCTTAAGCCACCATTAGATTAGATAGATAGTTAGATATTGTTTTAACAATGGTACAGTATAATGACCATATATAATTATTTCTAAGTAAGTCTCGTTTATTAGAATACAACCAGAAATCTGAAAGAAAATAGCTTCTACAGGCAACAGTATTTAGTGTAACCTCTCCATAAACTTGAGCAATAGCAGCATCTGGCAGCTTCATTGGAATGCTAAGTTGACCCTTCTACAGTCTGAAGCTTGATCAGGAATAGTAACAGGGAAACAGGGTAAAAGGGCTAAGATACGATAACGTACAATAACGCTCGAAAAGATTGGAATGGAGATCAGAGGAAAAGAGCATTATGGAGTGACGAATCCTAGTTTGGACTTTGGTGTATTATAATCTCCATCTAGGCTGCAGTTGGCTTCTTATTCGCATTTTCTGGACCACCTTAAATGACTGTAGTTACATTAGATGGAGATTCCGCCTCATGATAAGCAACTAAGTTCATGTTTAAACCTTTACCTTACTATCTTCAGCTATTGGTTAACTTTTTAATTATTTTGGGACTGTGGTGGCCTAGCGGTTAAGGAACCTTACTATGGACCAAAAGGTCCAGGGTTCAAATCCCACCTCTGCCAAGCTGCCACTGTTGGGTCCTTGAGCAAGGCCCTTAACCCACAATTGCTTGGATTGTAAGACTGTACCAATTGTAAGTCACTCTGGATAAGGGCGTCTGCTAAATGTTGTAAATATAATTTGTTCTGGAGCATTCAATTCCAGTTTTGCTTTTGGTTTGGAAAGTAAAGATGTATCTGCATGGAGAATAAAGACATGGAGACTTATTTGCACTAAGAATACAGTACTGTAGATGTAAAAATAAAGAAAAACACAATAAACACACCGCAGATCTTTTCTGAGAGAGGGCTCTTGTGAATCTGACTCACTGAATCACTGTGTACCGAATCGTGAATCTTGAAACATGAATTGAGTTTCGGCTGGCTCGACTCATACGTTTAAGCAAGTACCAAGCAAAGGACGAGGACCCAGACAAGTTTTTTATAGTCAAAATGTGTCAAGAACCAAATTTGATGAGTTCTGAGGTGACCGAGAATCGAGATACCACTTTACAAGCTTCCATCACTGTTGAAACCCATGTTTGAGACTCAGCAGTGCGTCCATGTCTGAGGGAGGGAAAGCTGGACAGAGATCAACTGACCATCCCCCACTGGCTGATCAGGGCACTGGAAAAGATGGCAGACAGACACAGCAAGCTTATCTTACTAGCTTCAGCTTTTGGCTGACCATACACTAGAAGACTCTAATAATCAGAATATAATTCTGCAAAGACTGGGGATCTTACATGGTCAGCAATTGCAAGACTGCAACTAGATTCCTTTGAGATAATTTGCTTCTAGAGAAACCAAATTGATATTTAGTATACTAGCAGTGTGATTACACTTTTTGGAATACTGAACATCCAATTTTTCATTTGGTACTGGAGAGCTCACCTATTGGTTGTCGACAATGTTCACATCACTATTTCACATACAGTGGTGCTTGAAAGTTTGTGAACCCTTTAGAATTTTCTGTATTTTTGCATAAATATGACCTAAAATATCATCAGATTTTCATACAACTCCTAAAAGTGGATAAAGAGAACCCAGTTAAACAAATGAGACAAAAAAATTATACTTAGTTATTTATTTATTGAGGAAAATGATTCAATATTACATATTAGTGAGTTTAATACTGTAAACAATATAAATAATACTATAAACAAATAATATTTTGGTCTCATTTGTTTAACTGGGTTCTCTTTATCTACTTTTAGGACATGTGTGAAAATGTGCTGATGTTTTAGGTCATATTTATGCAGAACTATAGAAAATTCTAAAGGGTTCACAAACGTTCAAGCACCACTGTATATCACATTCACTTGCGCCGTGCAGTAATATTAAACACGGATGATTTTATCGGAACCTAAACACTGGAAAAAGACTCAGTAAAGACAGCAATACTGGCCACCTCACACCTATTGATTGAAATGACACAAGCGTGACGCAGCTCCAGCATGACTTCCATCATTTTATTCCTTTTTTTTGGACATTTGTCCTGCAACTGTGATATTGCTTGAAAATCGTTTGGTGTAAGGCCGGCATGAGTCTACCCCTCCATCCACATTCAGTATCAGTCATTTAGACGTCCACCTTCTACGAGTGAAAAAAAGTAGGTGGTGGCCATTGTGTTTTTGTTTTTTTTTTTTTTTTTTTTTTTTTTTTTTCTTTTTTTTTTGTGGTTGTGTTGAGGCACTCGGTGACCTGTGACTCTTCTTCTTTTGGCGGGTGCATCCATGCAAAGATCTAGAAAAATGGGAAACTGGCCGTGTTCAAATTGCACTATAAAGGTGAGAATTAAGGCATTGTGATCTAAAAGTGTAGATTTCTTAGGATCGATGACAAAGTTGACTGATTAGGTATGCAGAACTCTAATTCAGTCATTAAGCCAACCTTGATTGACAGTCATGCTGTGCCTGTATATGAAAAGAGCAATTCTGTAAGTCGTTAGACCTTCAAGACCTTCAGTGGCTATGCAAATACAAGCCATGTTTAATGAAAACGTTTGTAAAGTTCTCTCTGGCATTCATATTTTCAATTTCTTGTCACAGTTTAATGTTGCCAAAATGGCTTTTTTCCATCTTTCCATTGAACCGCAGCATACAAACTACAACAGTTACTGCAGGTCAGTGCCTACAAAAACCTTTAATGGAGACTGGTGTGAAGAAAAACACCTCCCAGGTTGAAACAAGATTGAAACTGGATATATTTGATATATTTAATACCCCTGCACAGACAGTAGCGCTGCTGGGGCTTTGATTGCAGGCCATGTGAGGCTGTCCTTTAGAGACTCCTGTAGCTAAATCCGTTCATGTTTATTTATTTATTTATTTATTTATTTATTCAACATTTCATCCCTGCTTTTCTTTTTTGGGTTTGCGGTGGCTCCATTGCCTACCCCCAAAGAACACCGGGTGCAGGACATGGACAGGATGCCAGTCCATTGCAGAGCTAACAGGGGTCGAGTTTGTCAATGCCCTATACTCTTTCAGACAATCCTTTCTGCAAGTAATGCCCTACCAGGCCAGAAGGCACCACCAGGACCAAACCCAGGTCAACGTGGTGGTGGGTTAGCATCTTAGATCTGTTATTTTGCACGTTATTGTTAGGCTACTCAAACCTACATGAGATTTTTATTCTGCCCTTATAGAAAATACAGTAATCTATTGTTATGACTCTGTGTATGTATTTAAGGGGCGGGTATGATGGACCTGATACTTTTGTTTGACGAAAGCCAGAAATGCCCTGATAGACAGTATTAAGGAACACGGAAGATCAGCCAGATGAAACAGAAAATCAACAAGTGAATGTGAACCAGTTTATATAAAGTTATAGGTTAGAGACATTATACAGGTAGTGGTATGACAAACAAAGGAGTACTACTTACAATAGAACAGGCACATTTACTTACATACGCCATGTAGAGTTTGTTACAAATAAATAGCAGAAAGTCATACACACAAACTAACTAGTAACAAAAAGAGTCTCTAAGCGCATCAACCAAGAACAGTCTGTAGCCCAAACATGAGCTAATGAGCAAATGAGCACATGACCAGTACAGCACACACACACACACACACACACACACACACACACACACAAAAGACGGACTTTCTGCTCTTATTGCCCCGTCTCTGCTCATAGGCCCACAGCATTGATTGGCTGTTTATGGCCACAATGTCTGGAGTTAAAAGATAGATATTTATCCATTTCAGGGTTGCAGTGGCAGCAGGGCAAGCCCAAAAATCTCTGTCCTCAGAAACTTCTACCAGTTTCTCCTAAGGGATCCCCAGCTGCTCCCAGGACAGCTAAGAGATATAATCCCTCCAGGGTCCTGAGGCTACTCCAGGGCCTCCCCCCAGTTGGCTGTGCCTGGTACACCTCTAGTGGGAGGCATTCAGGATGCAGCCTTTTCAGATGCCAGAACCACCTCAACTGACTCCTCTTAACGCGAAGGAGCAGCTGTTCTGCTCTGAGCTCCTCCCGCATTGCCGAGCTCCTCCCGCATTGCCGAGCTCCTCAACCTATCACTAAGAGTATGCCCAGAAACCCGCCAGCAAAAGCTCATTTTGGCCGCTTGTATCAGTGATCTCATTCTTTTGGTCATTACCCAGAGCTCATGAGCATAGATGAAAGTGGGGACGTAGATCAACCGGAATGGCTCAGCTCCCTTGCTACCACTGTGATCTGGAACATCCAACCTACAGTCGATCTCACGATCCCTCTTCTAATCTCTCATGAACAAGACCTCAAGATACATGAACTTAGGGTAGGTACTCACTCCCTACTTCAAGGAACTCTAGCAACCCTCGCAGGAATAACCCTGCCTAGGGTTGTTCCTGCTCTGCGCCCTGTGCTACCAGCTAAGCACCGGATCTCCAGTGTGTGTGCAGGTCATTCATCAAGTCCCTCTGTGTAGATCTGGGATTTTTGCTCACTGTTCCCATGATCATTTTGACCCCAGGGGATGCGTGGGGCCCCAGATCGAGGGAGATTATCAATGGTCTTGTATGTCTTACAATTGCTCCCACAGTTTATTTATTCAAACACAAACTGGCTTGCCTATTGTAGATTCACTCTTCCCAGCCTGGTACAGGTCTACAATTTTCTTCATGGTGTTCTTCAACAGCTCTTTGGTCTTGGCCATGGTTGAGTTTGGAGTCTGACTGTTTGAGGCTGTGGACAGGTGTCTTTTATACAGATAACGAGGTCAAACAGGTGCCATTAGTACAGGTAATGAGTGGAGTTCAGAAGAGCTTCTTAAAGAAGTTACAGGTCTGTGAGAGCCAGAAATCTTGCTTGTTTGTGAGTGACCAAATTCTTATTTTCCACCATGATTTACAATTAAATTCTTTAAAAATCCTACAATGTGATTTCCTGGATTTTTTTCCTCATTTTCTCTCTCATAGTTGAAGTGTACCTATGATGAAAATTACAGACCTCTCTCATCTTTCTAAGTAGGAGAACTTGCACAATCAGTAGCTGACTAAATACTTTTATGCCCCACTGTATAATATGCTAAAAGTAATGCCACCACTGGTTTAGTGTTTAGTGTTTGGGCTATTTGGTTTTGTCCCTTCGTGTGTGTGTGTGTGTGTGTGTCCTTTTAAATGCAGCTGGCAGACCCCCACACCTGAATTAATACTTTTTCCTGTGCTTTTTCCTCTGCTTTTTAAGAAGCCAAGAAATAATGAGAGGTAAGCTGTGGTATAATCAGATTAACTGATAAAGCTGTAATAAAACCTTACCCAAAACAATTATTTTTTATTCTCTATTATCCTGAATAAAAGATTATGTTTTTCCCTGCAAAGTAAGTAAGAAATGTGTCGTCATCTTAAATTCACATTCTCAGCACATGTGCTCAAGACAGCAGCTGGTGCTAATTAGGCATATTCTTCCTTACAGATTGCCAGCCTCCAGTTCAGTTCTGACATTTACCGTGTCTCCTTGCCAGACCTTGCTGAGTCAAATGAATATTTTGTCATAAACCTAACAGAGCAGTAAGTAGAATTGCTGCCACACTGCTACAGGTACCCAGGTTTGACCCTCATCTCTTTTTACTGTCGCTCGAACAGACAGTACCAAACTGGCGCTCGGTGGGTGCTGTAGTCTAAGAAACTTTCCCACCACCCAGATTCTGCAATAGACTGGCAGCCTGTCTTGCACCAGTATGCACTGTGTGACGAAGACAAGTCGGTAGATGGAGTATACAGTCTAACCTCGTTATCTTGCCAACCTCATCTCTCGCCACCGGTGATGGTAAGACGGATTTTCTTCCATGCATTTTACCTCGGAAAGCCGCCAACTCACCTCTTGTCGTTGCCAAGCTTGCACAAATGTGTTGCCAGTGATTCAATTTTACCCCTTTGTCAGGTGGCACTTTAATTCTACTTTAAACTTGAAATGCCAGATGATGCACAGTTCCTGTCTGTTATCCGGGCCATTATATAAGGAGGAGACTGAATGGGACTGTAGTACAGAAGCCCCGCTGCGTCATTAGAAAGAATTATGTAAAATATATATATATATATATATATATATATATATATATATATATATATATATATGTAAAAAAGTAAATATATTAGTAAATGTGTTGGAGAGAGAGGGGGCAAGTCTTGGCCCCTTTGTAGTGGTGGGATGCGCATGTGCAGTAGCCAGAATAATCTTAAAGCATCATGTTTTTCTGTGTTATTTGAACCCAACAACCCAAGTAAGTTATATCATTTTTGTCAGATTATACCAGTGATTCTAAATACGCATTTTAAATTCTAATATCTCTTTCAATTTTGGATACATAGGTCTCCAACCATTCAAATATATAGAAGTTATTCATTGCAGACTGGACTTCAGGTGCTTCACATCACAGAAACTATCGTCAATGTCAGACTATTTCTTAAATTTGTGTAAATGAATATAAACTGTACATGTACATACATTGTAAATGTGATTGTGCGATCACGCAGGCTGTTAAGTAAAACACATTATGTCAGCATAAGGTATGAATGTCACTTTGTCTATTTTTTTAAGTTTGGACTGTAATGATCTGAGCAGTGTTTTAGTGGGAAGCTCTAGTTCTGGGCATTAATGTGTGTGTCAGCTTGACACATGCACTTACCTGAACGTCACTGTGGACCAGGTGGTCTTAATGCTTTGGCTCACTGGTGTATACTGTAGATCTACTGTGACACCACCACCGCTGGAGGCTAGTGAACGGTGAGTGCAGCTCGTAAAGTCCACAAACAATGTTTCTCATGGTCTAACACCCTTGATTTATTTAACACATGAAGGTCTTGATAATTAACTCGGCAATCAGATTTTGCTGCAGGGAAGACATTAAGCTGTGCAGGGCAATGATGCATTAGATCTGCTCTCTAATGCAGCTGGATGTACGAAACCTTTTGCACTTGCTTTCAGAAGCAATTAGGTGCACACTGTCCCAAAAACCTTGGATGTTATGTATGGAACTGGGTGTGCTGAAAGAGAATTATGTAACATAACACTCTCTGGACAAAAAGTCAGTTTTTGATGCCTGAATCATTAGAATCAACAGCAGTTACAATAACGGCTATAGCATTAGGTTGTTCTGTACACCGTACACTATAAGAAAATAATATTACCCTGGTAAGCTAAATGTATATCAGTTTTAATGACATTCACATTGTCTATGTTTAAGGACATTTGTATGCATTGTTAAAAAAAAAACCCAGAAAAACACTTTCTATAGGCTACAGTGGGAAGTATTTAATGTGACCTCCCCTTACACTTGAGCATTAGCAGCATCTGGGCGCTTCATTTGATGCCAAGTTGAGCCTTCACCGGTCTGAAGAAGCTTGATAAGGAATGTAGCAGCCAAAAAAACACTTTTTTGGAGGGGGAACAGAGTGAAAAGGCTAAGATATGCTAAAGCTCACAAAGATTGGAATGAAGATCAGCGGAAAAGAGTATAACGAAGTGATGAATCCAAGTTTTAACTTTTTGATTCCAATCATCGACAGTACAGTATGTTATGCTGTATTTGGTTATTTTACCATTTGCTAAAACAACAAATCTAATGGTGGCCTAAGATTTTTGCACAGTACTGTATGCACACACATCTTTCAAACAGACAAAAAGGAACAACTAGGTGGCTGGGGTAGATTTAAAACCCACAAACCTCTGTAGCAAGCAGTCGTTAATTGGAACTGATACTTCCCATGCCATAATCAGATGTATCAACATCTGCTGAGCATCTGTGGCTGTCAAGGCATGTCTGCACTAATGTCCCCGTTCTGCCTCAGTCCGCATACAGGTGTACTGCATCAGTGCCTTATGTTATCCTATTGACTCTAGAGTTGGAGTTATGAAAGCTCCTTCAAGATCTTATTCATGCTGCTGCTTGGTAAAAAAAAAAAAGTGTAGCACTGCCTGCAGGCTATGAAATGAAACTCTCAAAGGACTCATCGTATTTGTTATGGCGATATACAGAAAGAGCAAACTGCCATCATCTTGTCTTTCCTGCGCTCATCTGAGGGACACATGCTCTTTGAGAACATGGTGTAACATTGCCGTGTTGTGTTGCGTTTGCATAGGCCATAATTGGTCAGCAGGGCGTTTGAACCGACTTGCCCTTCATGTTGAGAGCTCTATAGCTGTGGCTTCACACTGGGTTTGTGTGGTGCTGTTGTATCTACTGAGCCAGGCTAATGGCACAACAACTCCCGCTGCACTATATTACTGTATGTAGCCCTGACATTTGGATCGTCAAAGCTCATTTAACAATGAGGGTCACAGTGTTTCCTTCTCACTCACCCTGTGGCAGTCTTCTGGTTATGCTTGAATGTGATTTGTAAGTGTTTTTCACTTTGATTTGTAATGTAGTGGAGCGTAAATATGAAACATAAGTGTAAGACCTTCAAATAAAAATAAAAATAAAAATAAAAAGGCCAAATAAAAAGTTCAACAAGAGCACGACAGAGCCACACAGGTTAGACTAAAACAGATACAGAACATTGGCCACTGGTAAACCATATACCTTCTGTACTTAAGGACTTATACACATCAGCACAAAGTAATTGTTTATATATATATATATATATATATATATATATATATATATATATATATATATATATATATATATATATATATATATATACACAGTTCAATAACATACAGTTTGAGGTGGAAACATGGTTGGATTTCAGATCTAGTTGTATTAGCCAGCCACGTTAATACAAATTAGATGATATGATTATCAATATGATTTCTACATCATATCACTAGTATGATATGGAAGATGAGTACATTAGCATATTGTCTTATGTAATATAGTTTCATATTATCTTTTATTATAATTAAATTATCCCTATTGTATTGTATTTTTAAATATGTCCTCTTTTTTAAGATTTATTTAGCTTCAGTTTATTTTTAACTATTACTATAAACTTATTAATTACCTTCATTTAATTCCCACATATTATGTCTAAGCCACCCAAGTAGGATGGGACACTTTTTGAGTCTTGGTCATCACAAGGTTTCTTCCTTATAAAATTTATGAAGTTTTTCCTTTCCATTGTCCATTGGCACCCTAGGCTTGCTCAGTTTGGTCTTGTGTGAGGCTTGTCTGTTAGTCAGGCAAAGGCAGAGGTTTTGGATTAATGTCTGTGTTCAAGGTCAGGTCCCTGTTGGTTGATGCCAGTTCTCAACTGATAAGTCCAGCTCTGTGTTTGATGGCCATCTCCCCTCGTTGGCATATCTGGCTCTTAGGGTTAAGCTCCGGTACCCTCTGTTTTGGCTAGGTTTCTGTGTTCTGCCTCACCAACGGCCTCTCAATCAATGTTGTGTGGCAGTAAAAGCAAACCAGGGTGCCACCATGTGACAGTAAATTTATGCTGATGTTATTGGAAACCAGAAGGTGAGTGAAAGCTCCATATATTAACTTCATATATTAGCTCCACTATATCACAAATAAAAATGCATAGAAAGCTCAAAACATAATCACATTCAAGCAAAAACTCCCATGGAGTGAGTGGAAGGAAACACTGTAACCCTCCCTGCTCAATGAGCTTTGACGATCCAACTGTCAGGGCTATATAGTATAGTGCAGCAGGAGATCTTGTGCTATTAGCCTTGCTCAGTAGATACACCAGAATAACACAAACACAGTGTGAAGTCACAACTGCAGAGCTCTCAACAAAAAGGTTGAAGTTCAAACACCCTGCTGACCAATCGTAACCTATAAGAACAAAGTTCATCAAAAGAACAGTGTGTGGAGTTCAAATTTGCATGAGAATGAGAGGTGACATCTATTTTCTTTCTCGGTATATCTCCAAAACCCACACAATAAACCATTTTAGAGTTTTGTTCACAGCCTGCAGACAGTGGCAAAGCTCTAGGACTGTGGTATGCTTTTTAGCAGTAGTATGAGTAAGATCTTGATGATGAAGCTTTTATAAGAGACTCCAGAGTCAGTAGGACTACAGAAGGCACTGATGCAGTGCATCTGTATGCAGACTGAGGGGGATTAGGGCAGACGTGTCTGACAGTCACATATGCTTTGCAGATGTTGATTCATCTCATTATGGCACGGAAAATATCTGTTCCAATTAACCACTGCTTACTTCAAACTGTTTCAAGTGCAAACCTCTAAAAACGAAATCAAAACTTTTGAATGTCTTGAGTCTCCTAAAAAAGTGAACTATGTGATTTTTTTCTCCCTTAATAATAAGCACCCTAATTTAAAAACTGCATTTTGTGTTGACTTGTGTTGTCTTTGACTAATATTTAAATTGATTTGATGTTCCGAAACACTTAAGTGTGACAAACATACAAAAAAAAAAGGAAATCAGGAAGGGGGCAAACACTTGTTCACACCTACTCCACAATCTCCTTTATTTTTGACAGATTTAACAAAAAACTGTGTGTAGAAGGCAATAAACGTTGCCAAGAATTTACATGGAGTATCTACTCCATGGTGCATAAGAGAGCAGTTCATATGCACCACTGCACTGCTCAGCTTAATGCAGCAAAAACCTAATTACGGAGTTAATTATTAAGCCCCTTGTGTTCTACATCAAGTCTGTTAGAAAATCAGAGGGACTGTCTGAGCAAGCCGTCCTGCTGCCTTCATCACTGGTTATTTATAAGCCCATAGTAAAGTGCGTGGGAAGCAAAGAGTAGACCGTGATTCATGCCATTCATTGGCATATACAATGTATCACTGTAGTCTTCAATCTTTAAAGAAAAACACACACATATTAGTATGATCATGAGTACCTTGAATAGTCCACCAAAAGAAAGAGCTAACAGATGTAAAGCCTAGAAAATGTGGCTGAATCGACTATAGGCATGACTATGCCTGATTATCTGGTCCCTTAGAGATCTCTCAGTAATGAGCATCATCTGTATCATTCTGCTTCTGAAGCACTTGGCCCAGGTGCTGCTGTGTGCAGGGCCTTTTAGAAAGGTCTGCTATCATCCATGTTCCTCCTTCATGGATTCTGATGCACGGTCATCCTGTTCACAACATTGGACATGCTGCTTTGAAGGTTCCTAGCTGTCCGATGGAGGTTCTTCACTGTTCATCAAACAAAAAAAAGTTTAAACTTCTTATTTTGTGGTGGGACAGAACAAATTGCTGGCAGGCTTCAACGTAAACTAGGTTCTTAACATTTACTGGAAGAAACTTTCAAACTGTTGGCTAATGTTACTCTCTAAATGATAGTCTGTAAACAGTGACCTGAATGAGAAAAAGTGCCTTCCATAAACTCACAAGAAAAACAATGTTCATTAGCTTTAAAAGCCATATAAGTCACAGACATTTGGTTTATTTGAACTGAACACTGGTTTTTTCCCCCTTGGTAACAATTTAGAAGGTAATAACAAAGCCATTGCTCTCAGGTAAAGGCCAAAATGTTCAGTCAAACACTGCATTTGCGAGAGCCTGCTAATGTGCTGTTTGACTACTGTGAAGTAACGCTATTGAATAAATAGAATTCTAGACATGCTATGTCATTTCCCAACAAGTTACATCATTTATTTAGAGACTGAGAAGTTTCATTTATTTTAAAGCATTTAAGAAAGCATGTAAGAGCCATTCCACCAAATGGGTGCCATTATATCCCCATTCCAAATGATATCCCCAATTAAATGTATAGATAATTAATATAATTAACTGTAAAAAAAAAAAAAAAAAACATTGTATTATTTAGTAGTATCCTGTACAGCAATGCAATTGCAAATTTAAGGTATATAATTTAAAACATTAATAAAAAACACCAAGAACACTGAAAATTAGTATTTGTTAACTGTTCCTGGTCTCTGATGTTTAGTTTACAAATAAATTTAATTTTTTTTTCCTAATATTTTTCATGAGAAATCCATAATACTTTACCTTAAAATACATATTTTAGTCATGTCCACAGTTTTTCACTCAGTCCTGTCACCCAAACATATTCTCATTTCTGAAAATTAGGGAACATACCATAAGTTACATGTTCAATAGGAAGTTCTATCATGTGGATCTTCTGCAAACCATGGGAAGACAAAAAGTTTTCGCTCTTATTTTATCCTGTATATCTGATGACATTGTAATTATGAATGAGAAGATCAATCTCAGTTACCGAAATCAGTTTTAGACGGTATTTGTTTATTGTAAAAATACAGATTATTGGAAAATCAGTAGAATGTGCTCAGTGATATGATGTAATGTAGGATGCCATTGTGGTTACATTTTAGGCATTTGCTAATTCTTTGTGAAAACCCAGTCCTGTACTCATATAAATTTGCTTGAGATTGACCAGTATCATTATGAATAGTTAAATGTAAGTTGTGGATATTCTAGTAATGAAAATCTCAGAAATAAACTTAAGAGTTAAAAGAAAGCCAAAGGCAACCATTGGGCAGAATGGACTCATAAAATAAAACATCATAGATGCAAGTGGTTAATATTTTATATTTCAGATAAGCTGACTCGCAAAGAACAGTGTTGTGGCAGAGCAAAGTGCAGAAAAAAGAAACAATAGTATTTGCTTGCAAGGCGAGTGGGTGAAGTGCAAGAACTGCTTCTCTCAGCACTCTTAGCACCCAAAAAACTACGCGGTGCTTTTATGACGTAGCAGGAAATGCGGGATAACCACACAAAACTCCACAGATGCAGTAAAAGGAAGTTAGGGATCAATCCAAGGCCCCCAGGCAGGACCCAAGTCCTGCAAATCAGGCAAAGGTTTCTGCTAGAGGTGCTCATATTGTCAGCTCTGCAGTAGTGCCTGTGTAAATCTCAGCCAGCAATTACCAAAAATGATCTATGACAGTTGTGCTGTTATCCTATAATGCATGAGAAATTATGTGAAAGACTTGAAGCTTTTGCATATGCTGTGGTGTGCAGCCCCATTTAAGCTGTTTAAGTTTCCCTGAGCTTGACAGCGATGGAAACTGGCATGCTGGCCACTCATGAAAGGACAGCTAGGACAGCAGTACGGTCAACTATCAGCATGGATTCTCGTCTCATACTGCATTTGTACCAAGAATAAATAATGCCATAAAAATGCCAACCCACACTTTGATTATGGACACCTTTCAATATAGCTTACCCTTACAATTATCATACAGTCTTTGCATCATTGGCAGGGGGACTGAGAAAATTTGTTATAGCTCTCTATTGATTTTCAGTCATCCAGCACCATTAGTTGTATACAAATTGTTTGTCAAAACAACATTATCACATGCCCAGTCATTGCAGGACACTATACAGACAAGTTTGTGGACACCCAAAAAATGAAAAAACATAGGTATTAGTATGGAGCTTTTCCCCACCTTTGCTACAACAGCCTTTGTTCTTCTTAGAGGGTTTCCATTACATTTTGGAACATGACTGTTAATTGACTGGCTCACTTTCGGCATTCCAGTGCATTTTCAAGGTGTCTGATGAAGTTTGAGATCAAGGTTCTGTGCAAGCCAGCCAAGTTCTCAATTACAGTTGGAAAAAACAGTTCTCTGTGGACTTGTTTAAGGACAGCAGTGTAGAAAGCTGATGAACTGACTTGTAAGTGAAGACCTATAGATCTGTCATTTTGAGTGTCACCGGGAAATTCAGTACTACCCATTTTACTGCTTATATTTGTCTATGAAGTACCCAGAAATGTATATTTTATATTATGAATGTGTTATAAGTGAGTGTTGCTGAAATAGCAGAACTAAATAATTAAGAGGAGTGTCCACAAACTTTTGACTATATGGTAGTTTTCAGGTGACATACCCCTTTTCCAAAAGTTCTACACAGTTCCGTAGAGTCTAAATAAAATGTCTGCAATATGTTTTGGTTAAAATATTACAAGGACCAAGCTGTCTAAACAGCCCCTTTCAGAACAGATGATTTTGAATGCCTGTTCCTTTAAATGATCATAGGCCACTGTTAGCATTAGATAATGCTAAACCGCCATAGAAGCAAATAGCATATTTATTTTTTAAATACTTACATTTTCCTTATCTGCAGTTTTCCCACAGACAGTTGATAGTTAATCCTTCTGTTAGGAAAATTGTTGTTGCCAGCCCTGTGTTGTAATGGAGGTTGGAAATGCTATCTCCCCTAAACTCATGAGTGAATATTGTGAATAATAAACACTTCACGGTAGTACGTTAAACTGTATTAAGCAATATATGCTCCACCCTAGTATTTAACCAGATCAATTTACTGGCACAAAATATATCTTCCAGTGTAATTTGGAATTATTGTACTATAGCTGTAGACTTTTTACACTAAGACCGACCCAATACTATGATGGTATTTTTGTGTAGCCTAATACAGTTTAACATACTGCAGTGTAGAATGTAATCTCACCCCTTCCTAAATGTACTTCTCAAGCCATAGGTAGAGATACTAGGTCGAAAATTCTATTGACCCAGTTTGTAACATAAAAAAGCCACGCCATCTCTACGGCTATTGAATCCCGTCGTTCGACTACAACAAAAACTGAACTGGATTTTTCTGATTGCAGGCTGTGGGTTGGAAGGAACTCCAGAACCCAAAATGTATGAGTGGCTCCTTAAAAAAGCATATCAAGTCCTGGAGTCTCCAAACTCAACCCCATAAGACAATTTGTGGAGGAAGTTGAAATCCGTGTTTGCCAGCGACAGCCCCAAAACATGTGCGAAGCGATGTAAGCCATCATGCATAATGGTCTAGTGTACAATCGTCGTAGGCACTGTTCTGATCTGGGGTGCTTCAGGTCGGTCAGGTCTTGACTCACAAAAAAAAAAAAATTGTGGAAGTCAGCCGAGCGTACTGATTGACCAAGTTATACCATCAATGGATTTTTTTCTTCCCTGATGGCATGGGCATATGGCCATGGAACAAGCCACGATAATTAAGGCTGAAACTGTGAAAGCATGCGTACTGGGAGCATGAGAAAATCATTTTCACACATGAATGGCAAACCACAGAGTCCTGACCTTAACCCCCACTGAAAAGTCTTTGAAATGAGGAGACGACTTTACAGCAATGGTTTTGACTCTCGGTTGTCAAGGCAAAGATCTCAGCAAAAATTAAAAGGGGAGGAACCTTCTCCCACCCTTCGCCTCCTTCCCTCTGTCCCTTAGCTCTCCCTTCTTCTCATATTTCCTCCCTCTATACAGAAATATGTAGTGAAATGCACCAGGGTTACGAAAAGGTGATCCAGTGAGATATTTAGCAAAATGCAATTTGTGTTTTGGCCATGCATTGTAATTAAGAACGTTTGACATAAGCTGACATTATTAGTTAAGGACGTTTTGTTAAAGCCCACTCAATTTTCTTTTTCTAATATGCAGAGCAGGAGATTACTGTGTGATTCATATTTAGTTCATTATTAAATCAGACACTTTTAAAGCTGTTTTTTTCTCTGCAGACTCCCATATGATGGATGATCTTCTTAAAAACATGTGAGCATCTGAGTGTGTTAAAACATATGAGCTGATGATTACTGAAAGCAAGGACATGAGTTTAAACTTGATACATATAGCACCGCATGACAAAATAGTCTAGATAGATTTTATCTTACAGAAAGATATGATGGGAAACCAGGGGTTGTCTGGGGGGGATTGACCGTGCCACCCAACAGAATTGCTTGCACATCCAATAAAATAAGTATTTTAAATACGTGTTTTCTGCTGTTTACAGAAGATGCGCCGTAACAGTTGTGCTTGAAAGTTTGTGAAAACCTTTAGAATTATCTACATTTTGAAATTAAAATGATTAAAATCTCATTCCAGGATTTTTCACACCACAGTCCCTAAAAAATAGATAAAAAAACCCAGTTAAACAATTGAGACCAAAATATTATACTTGGTCATTTATTTATTGAGAAAAAATGATACAATATTATATATTATGAGTGCAAAAGTATTGTGAACTTTTAGGGATTCGCAGTAATTTGAAGGTGAAATTAGAGAGCTGTTTCAATCAATGGGATAGCCAATCAGGTGTTGAGTGGGACCCTGTTAATTTAAAAGAAACGGGGATTTATCAAAGTCCTGCTCTTCACAACAGGAATTTGTGGAAGTGTATCAGGGCAACGGAAACAAAGGAGATTTCTGAGGACCTCGAAAAAGAGTTGTTGCTGATCATCAGCTGGAAAAGGTTACAAAACATCTCTAAAGAGTTAGCTCCACCAATCCAAAGTCAACAGAATTGTGTACAAATGGAGAGAAAATTCAGACCCATTGTTACCCTCCCCAGGAGTTGGTCGACCAACAAAGATCACTCAAAGAGCAACGGCGTTGGAATAGTTGGCGACATCACCAGGACCTCAGGGTAAACTTTTTAGCAACTGAAGGCCTCTCTCCACATTGACTAATGTTATGTTCATGAGTCCACCTAGAAGAACACTGAAAAAACAATGGTGTGCATGGCAGGGTTTGCAAGAGAAAGCCACTGCTCTCCAAAAAGAAAAATGCATGTGATCGTCTCCAGTTGTTTTTTTAAAGAATCACCCTGGACAGCCAGAAAGAAGGCTTATTGGAAGAAAGTTTTGTGGCCAGATGAGACCAAAATAGAATGTTGAGTTTAAAAGTAAAGCGTTATGGCGTATTGGAGAACAGGAAAAACCACTGCATTCCAGCATAAGAACCTGATCCCATCTGTGAAAACCATGGGGGGGTAGTATCATGGTTTGGGCCTGTTTTGCTGCATCTGAGGCCAGGGGATTGGACTTGCCATCATTGATGGAACAATGAATCTGAAATTATATCAGAGAATTCGAAAGGAAAAATGTCGGGACATCTGTCCATGAACTGGAATCTCAGAGAAAGGGTGGGTCCATGCAGCAAGACAACGACCCTAAGCACACAAGTCGTTCTACCAAAGAATGGTTAAAGAAAGGAATTAAAAGATAATGTTTTTGAAAAATGGCCAAGTCAAAAGTCTTGACCTTAAATCCAATGGAAGGTTGGGAAGGACCTGAAGCGAGCAGCTAATAAGGAGGAAACCACAAATCCAGAGCTGAAGCTGTTCTGTAGGAGGGAAGGGCCTAAAATTCCCTCCAAGCCGGTCCGGGCAGGATGATCAACAGTTACAGGAAACTTTAGTTGCAGTTATTGTTTGAACAGGGGGGTCACACCAGATCTGAAAGCAAAGGTCACATTACTTTTGCCCCTCACTAATAGGTAATATTGGATCATTTCCTCAATAAAATAAATGAAAGTATAATTTTTTGTCTCATTTGTTTACGGGGTTTTCTTTATGTACTTAGAAATTGTGTGAAAATCTGATGATGGTTTAGGTCATATTATGCATAAAATCTAGAAATTCTAAAAGGTTCACAAACTTTTCAATCCACCAACTGTATGAATGTCCATTTAAAAATTAAGACCACAAATTATATACCTCGGTTCTCGTCATTAATTAATTCCAGAAATTTTTCGAGAACCAAAAATGTTGAGTACCGAGCAAATTTTCATAAGAAATAATGCAAATTGACCCCCAGAAAATCCACACTCTATAAGGCATTACATGCATTAATGGAGTTGTATTGTACAGGTGCTCCCTGATTTATGATGGGGATATGTTCCAACAAATCCATCATAAGTTAAATATAGATCAGTCTATATTGTATCATAGCGTTTATAGCATTCATAATGTTTAAAACGCTTACATTAACCTACAGTTGGCAGAAGACACAAAGCTTATTTTATAATAAAGCGTTGCAACATCTCATGTAATTTAGTGAGCAATGGATAGAAAGTGATAACTGAAAGCAAAACACTTAACTCCGATGCTAGCACAGTTTCTAAGCTAACTGCAGCTTGTGTGCTCTGGAGCATTCAATTCCTGTTTTGCTTTCAGTTGGCTCTTATAAACTAACCTTTTTAGGGTCCATGGAGGCTTATTGTCACTAAGAATACCGTACTGTAGATGTAAAAATAAAAAAGAAAGGACAGACGTAATTGAACAGCCTGCTATGGAAGGAGAAAAGGGTCAATGAGGAGCCATGTAGGATGATGCCACACTCCAGCCCATATCATCCTGACAACAACATTCTGCTTTACAGATTTAAAAACCAGATCACTAAGTATGGACACACACATTGTAAAAGAATACTCCAGACGCTGTAGCTGTAGATGTATAATCCCATCAGTATGGTGTCAATGGTTGCAGTCTTTCTCATGAACTGTCACCAGTCCCTTTACATTATATGTGACTTTAAGGTAACTTGGGTATTTTGAAAGTGAAATGAAAGTGGAAGCACCAGTGCAAGGCCATATTCCTCAACCCCAGCACAAAAAACATGCAGAATTGAATCTTGTAAGCAGTGCTTAAATCAAATCAAGCATACAGAGGAGACTGGTAGACAATGTCATGGCCAGCTGGATTACAGGGCTGTTTGAGATCTGCTGAAGCCTACTGAAGCATCTTTGTTACTTGACAAACTCAAGAACCAAATAAACTGGTACAATCTTCTTAACTCTCCAATTGTTTTAGCATTGGTATTATGACCATATATACAATGCATTTGGAAAGTCTTCATACAAGTAAAAACAGAATTTTTGACATTTTTGTAAATGTATTAAAAAGGAAAAAGGAAAATTTTACATGGACATACACTGTAAGTATACAGACCCTTTGCTATGATACTTGAAATATAAATCTGGGGGCATCCCATTTCTCTTGATCATCTTTGAGATGTTTCTATACATTTATTTAAGATCTCCTGTGATAAATTCAGTTGATTGGAAAGATACTCATCTGTTTATATAAGGTCTCACAGCTAACAATGCATCTCATAGCAAAAAGCAAGCCATAAGGAGGAAAGAACTGCCCATAGAGATCAGAGACAGGATTGGGTGGAGATACAGATCTGGAGAAGCCTACAAAAAATTCTGCTGCACCAAAAGATCCCAAAAGCACATTGGCCTCAATAATTCTTAAATGGAAGAAGTTTGGAACAAAACAGGTGTGTAAACCAAAAGATTTCTAGAAGGTGAGAAGTTATACCCAAATCCCACCAGCGTTGTCTCATTGGCAGGAAAGAGACACATCATGTCATGAGGGACAAACCCTGTTCGAATAAGGTTATGGAGTGAATTTCTGAGTGTAACTGTATTCTGTTCTGGCTTTGCTCAGCTATGCTGAATAAAAAGTCCTTGAGGTTCTGCTAAATATTTCAATACATTTGCCAAATTATTTCTCTACTGATGCACCCCATGAATTTTAAGAACATGTTCCCTTTGAGGATCATTGAAAATAGATGTAGAATGTGTTTGTATATATCAGAAGAAGATCTTGACATGGTTAATCAGAGTTAATGAAATGTTGTTAATTTATTTTTTAAATTAGTCTCAGTTCTGTCAGCATGTTTCTTGAGCTAGACTGCCCGAGGCTAATGCAGGTTATGCCGCTATTTCCAGAGAGCCAGTTCTGCTGTTTGGCTTCTGGAATTAACATTCAGCTGGACGGTTATTGCCTTCATAGTAACGGTTATTGAGATTAAAGCAAGTAGACAAACTTTAATCTCAATAGAAGGACTTATAGTGTATGACTCACCACAGAAATATCCACAGTGCTCAGTCTAATGAGAGCACACTGATAGATGGAAGATGGAATAAGTGGTCTTGACTGATCAAAGGAGAAAAATATCTAATTTAAATCGTGAATCCAGGTTGTCCTTCAAGGAATAAGCTGCATCCTATATTATAAATCCTATCTAAGAAAATATGACAAACAATAAACAGTGGTTTAGGGAAGACATGTCATCCCCATTGACTGAACCTTGCTTTCATTGCCTGAATTTGATAACTCAACCTTTGGTTTGACAGTGAGCCCTCTAATAGACAAAAAAATCAGACCAAAAGAAGCACAGGGGTTAACTATAGAGATCTGGAGATGCAATACAGATTAGATTATCCCTGTAATTTGCCCTCTACAACCCCTAGCTCCGGTTACAACTCACTATTATATTTGTAGCATTTATTGAATGTCCAGAGAGGGCCATCCTTAAAGACCCCAAAGTGGCAGCTCTTCAGAGCCAGAATATTAACTTCTGATTCATAGTCACAAGCCTTAAACACTAAGCCACCTAAACTACATACATTTCAAATGACTTTTTGGTATATGACAAAACTATTTATAACGTTTTACTCTTTACTTACTTATCTTTAAATAACTCACATTGCTCTGTTAACAAGATAGAGTCGGTAAGGTTTCTGTCTTTCGTGTTTCACTTAATTAGCTGGAAGTTATTGTCAGTATTGTTTTCAATGGGATATTTTTCTACATGTCAGTAAAAAAAAAAGTTAGAAGTAGTAGCAGCAGAAGTCTTTGTAGCATTAAAAGCTTTACTCTCTATTACCTTCACATCCCTACCCCTATCTCCAGCCCATTTACATTTATAGGATTTAGCTGGCGCCCTTATCCTGAGCTCCTTACAGCTGAACTGAGCAGTTAAAGATTAAGGCTTTTGCTCAACAGTGGCAGACTGGCAGAGCTGGGAATTGAGCACACAACCTTCCAATTATTATTAAATATATAAATTCTAATGCATACAGTGGTGTGCAAAAAATGCACAGCATGGGGATAAATAAAGTACTCTAGCTATTGGTCTATCTAAAAGTATTATGTAAGCAAAATATGCCTTCATGAATTATGAAAAATATTTTAAATAAAACTACTGTCAAGAGCTGTTGTCAGTTTTAAAAGGAAATTAGCTGGTAGATTTGTACAAGCATCGTGGAGAAATTAACACAGTTCATCTGTGCAGGTCTATTACAACCCCAAATCAGAGAAGCTGAGAAATGCAAATTTAAAAGAACCTGTAGTGTTCCTTACATTTACTTTGACTTTTATTTCATTGCAGACAATATAAACCCAAGATATTTCTTTTTTTCCTAATCAACTTCATTTCATTTACTAATAATTATCCAGTAAAGATGGGCAGAGAATTTCCAGTTAATCAATAAATGTGAAATGTTTAAAAATAATGTTCCTCAAAGAAGGATTGGAAGGGATTTACATATTTCAGTCCTAACTTCAAGTCAAAGGAAATGTAAGGAACACTGCATATACTTTTTATTAGAATTTTCCATACCGACCCAACTTTTTCTGATTTGGAGTTGTATTTTGAACGTAGTCTACAACTTAAACAGCTATTTGTCTGCAAAGTAATCTGTTTTTTATTAAAGTGGTCCATGTGCTCTATTGCTTAATGTCATGCAGGAGCACCACTGTTCTGCTTGCGCTACCACTGACCCAGCCACCTATACCCCGGGGAAACTTGGAAGGTGGAAGTCCATGGCGAGGTGGAATACAAAGATGAAGGGGGTACTGGAACTCAACCCTGACCCAGAACATCAGTGATGAGAAGCTGGCCATTGGACATGTTCAGTAGATGGAACCAGACTCAACCGAGACTGGCATCGACCAGCAGGGAGTCAGTATCTTATATAAATGGACCGGGAAGTCTTGGCTTATTGAACAAAGACAGGCAGGATTATGAATAATTATTTCTATGGTGCTGATGACCCCACAATGGTATATCATTTACCAAAGACCCAGTGGCTCGGTGGGTAGCACTGTTGCCTCACAACAAAAAGGTCTTAAGTTCGATTCCAGAGTGGAGCAACTTGGTCTATGGAGTCTATTTAACCCATAATATGTGATTTTTATCAGTTGCTATGTTATATTGTTTATACATTTTCAGGCTGAAAATGTATCAGTTGTTTTAATGGTAATGTACTACGTAATTAACCATTTAGAAAAACTTGTATCTTAAGAACAGGAAAAACCAGGCAAAAGTGAAAACATGATCTGCACACTGGTGACTTCCATTATCTGAATGGGCCAGCCTGAAAATGACTGTAAAACAACTGTAAATACAGTTATGGGAGAAGCATTTGGAGAATTTACGAGCAGGTCCGGGGAAGGCTTTGAGCTGGTTTTGTGATTGCTCTGGACCTGTGAGTGCTCATTTTGAATAGTAATCTGCTGGAGGCATTTGCTTTTTAAGGCCCTTCTGGTCAGAAAGAATGCCCACAGAGTGAGATATATTGGTATGAGTGCTGAAGCTTTATGCATCAGGGTTTAAGTGTCTGAAAAGGCAGCTACATTGAGGAATGAAGTGGAGGTGATTTGATGGTTAAAAGCAGACGCTCAGGGAGATTTGGACCGCCACACCAGAGGCTCTGTTTATCTGTTTTGTGAGGGATTTTTGCCATTCCAATATTTCACTTGACAGCATTGAACTCCTGGGCAATAGCACATGTTGAATATTTTATTGTCTTGCTTTTATACATGGCATTGTGATTGAATGTCCTGTGTGCTGGGCTACTGGTTGTAAAATGTGGTTGAAAGAACCCCTTGTGAATCTTTTGGAATTACCGGATTTCCCATCCACCCATCAGATCATGCCACATTACCTCAGCTGCAAAGCCAGGTGGACTCTGACTTGGTCAATATTAAGTTCCATGTAATGGAGCACTACCCAAACATTACCATGTAATGTTTCTTTCTATGTTTTCCCCTTAAATAAAGCTGTCCAAGTTCTGGGTCATCCCCAAACCATGATGCTCCCTCCACCATGCTACACAGATGGAATAAGGATTTAGTGTTGATATGCAAATGAGTAGTTTTCCCTCAAACAAACCACTGATATGTCACACTGAAACATTTTCATTGTTGTAGCAGTTCATACCCTTTCTGGTTAGACTGACAATTATTTAGTGTGTTTAATAAAGACACAAAAAACATAAGTGTGGCATCATTGACTCCCTCAGGGGGTGTTCCCCAGTCTCAGCATGCAAAACACAGTTCAATGGTCTCGTATATTAGGGGTTTAAGTGATCTGTTTATGATGATTTGAGTAATGTAATACAGTCATTGACAAAAACTAACACATCCAGATGTCCAGAAATGTTGAATGGCTGCAAAACCCAGCATGCAGTTACGTCGCAGGGAGCTGTGAAAATGATTACAGATGTGGTCTGATTACACATTGGGTCTTGTCACACGAGGGAGTAAAAGTGCTTAAAGGCTTTCAAAGGCTACTTTTTGGTAGTGTTCCTCTTGGTGCATTTTTCAGCAGGATAAGGCTTGGCCACACACAGCAAGTGTTTCCAGGTATGTCTCCTCCAGATTGCAACACTTCCTTGGCCTACCCAGTCACCAGATTTATTGCCAATCAAACATTTATGGGAGCAGCTGGGTAACCAGCTTTAGCAATCTATGACTGTGGAGGATCTACAGGCCCAACTGTGGGCAAATGTGTCATAGAGGCATGTCTAGAAGTCAACAATCTCTGACCAAGGGGTATACTACCCAAAAGTAACTTTGAGAGCCTTATTGTAGAGCAAAATTGGAAGCTTTTTTTTATGTATCTGCCTGCGACGTAACTGCATCCCGAGTTTTGCAGCCATCTGACATATCTATCTGGGTGCTTTATTTTTATTTCTTGTCAATGAGTGTAGTAAGAATGTAAATGTGTTACCTATGTGTGATATTTAGTTTCATTATAAAAGCCAACAGATGTGTTTCTGCTCTATCTACAGTACGTAATAATGTGTATGGCGATGTGTGCTACTTTCATTGCGTTTGTGGGACGAATCAATGGGCTGACTAGGCTGTGTTTATTACAGTGGTGATTGAAACTTTGTGAACCCTTTATAATTTTCTATATTTATGCAGAAATATGACCTAAAACATCATTAGATTTTCACACAAGTCAAACTAGATAAAGAGAACCCAGTTAACCAAATGAGACACAAATATTATACCTGGTCATTTATTTATTGAGGAAAATGATCCAATATGACGTATTAGTGAGTTGCAAAAGTATGCGAACTTTTGCTTTCGGTATCTGCTATGCATACCATTGTTGTTCAGTGTTCTTCTGATGGTGGACTCATAAACATTAATATCAGCCAATGAGAGAGAGGCCTTCAGTTGCTTAGAAGTTACCCTGGGGTCCTTTGTGACCTCGCCAGCTCTTACACGCCTTGCTCTTGGAGTGATCTTTGTTGGTCGACCACTCCTGCGGAGGGTAACAATGGTCTTGAATTTCCTCCATTTGTACACAATCTGTTTGACTGTGGATTGGTGAAGTCCAAACTCTTTAGAGATGGATTTGTAACCTTTTCCAGCCTGATGAGCATCAACAACTCTTTTTCTGAGGTCCTCAGAAATCTCCTTTGTTCGTGCCATGATACAGTTCCACAAACATGTTGTGAAGAGCAGACTTTGATAGATCTCTGTTCTTTAAATAAAACAGGGTGCCCACTCACACCACCATCTAAGAGGCAGCCTGAGTCCTTTCTGTGTGGAGTCTGCATGTCCTCCCACATTCCAAAGACATGCACATTATGTTAATTTGTACATTTATGCCATTTAGCAGACGCCCTAATCCAGAGCGACTTACAATTGATACATTCCACAGGCCAAGCAATTGGGGGGTTAAGGCTCAAGGACGGGATTTGAATCCTGGACCTTCTGGTCTATAGTCCAGTACCTTAACCAATAGCCACCAGTAGCCACCAACTGATCACGCTAACTGATTAGGCTAAATTGACATTAACTTGAGTGTGTGTGTGTGTGTGTGTGTGTATATATATATATATATACTGAATATACACATATATACATATGTATATATGACTAGTCTTGGGGTAACCTTGTGTATAGATGTAACCTCTTTTGTGTGTGTCGCTGAAATGGCCACTGATGCTGATAGCAATGGTAAATAAACCAAATAAACAATTAAAACCATCTAAGTGGTGGAGGTAATACATCATATGTAGACACGATTGGCCATGTCTGAGAAAGGCCAGATCAGTTGAGAGATCATCCCCCAGCACTACAACAGCGAACGCTATCCAGTCCTGCAATGGAACAGCCTCCCATCCAGAGCTCCCTGTGTTCATGTGTTCAAAATAAAATACTCCTTTGGATCTAATTCTTTGAGTTTTAAATTCCCACCACAACTTCTGGTATTTAAATATTAATGAAGTCTGCACTGAATTTGAGCTCCACTTTTTCAAGTATACCTATGCACGTTTATGTACTCCACAAGAGCTCCTAGCTGCACTCTCTGAATGAAAAACTGTAAATTTATAATTAATTCATGCTTTTCCTCCCTGTCATATTAATCACTCTGATTTAAGCTGAATTACTGTAAGCCTGTAGCATGCTGGATGTTTACAGTGCACCAACAGAGTGAAACTAACCACAGCGTGCCTGCAGGACTCATTGCTTCACACTCCACAGCATCCTCTGTAGTCTCTGACATAATTCTTTTAAAAGATAATCAATGTGCACAAAGGAACAAGGTCTCCAGTCATCACGACGCCACATTCTGTCATCGCAAACACTTGTGAATCGACAAAGCTGAGACTGCTGGGGTCTGCATTTATTACGATGATCAGTGGCCAGCCCCTGAGTGTGTAGTCATGTTTAATTAGTATCAGGGTGGCACGGTGGCGCAAGTGGTTAGGACGGTCGCCTCACAGCTCCAGAGATCCCTGGTTCCAAAGACATGCAGTAGGTTAAATAGTCGCTCTACACTGGCCCAGTGTGAGTGTGTCTAAGTAGTATCAATGTGTTCTTGCTGCTGTCATGAATAGCTGCTGACGCTGATGTGACATTAAACAAACAAATACAAAATCAAACAATAATTCGAACCTTGGCTTGGGCTTGGACATAACTGTAATGCAGTCATTCACTCAATATATCTATAACTCAGTTGAGGGAGCCTAGGCCTGTCTGATAGCACAGGATGCAAAACAGGTTTCGAAATAATTGTTTGGTATTATTAGTAGTTTTACTAGTAGTTAAGGGAACTTGCACTTTGCTAGAGAGACCCCATTACAAGCTAAAGTCATTAGACATTTATGTTCATTTCCACATTTGTCTTTGAAGTGTTTCGTAGGCCTAGTATTAATGATACCTAGTGGCATTGTCTAAAACAAGGACTTTCCTGCTGAGGACTCAAGATCCTAAAGTGACTCTGAGTATTGGACTAAACAATGCCGATATGCATATTATTTACGTTATTTTATTCATTATTTGACTTATCTGTTAATATTTACTTAGTTATTTAGTTCATTTACTTAGTGTTTTAAACTATTACTGTAAACTTCTTTGACTAGATAATTACTTTTAATTCTTACATTTATCATCTAAGCCACCCAAGAAGGTTGAGTGCCTTTTTGAGTCTTGGTCCTCCCAAGATTTCTTCCTTAAATGGTTAGGGAGTTTTTTCTTCCCACTGACACCCTAGGCTTGCTCAGTTTGGGATTGGCCCTATATATTAAAAGATAATCTAAAATTGTAAAACTGCTTTGAGACAATGCTCCATTGTGAAAGTGCTACATAAATAAATCTGACTTGGTGTTAGCTTACCTACTAATATGAAAGAAATCACCTAGTCTTCATCTTGGTCAGAGTAAGCATATTTAACCTACATTCATTTACTGTCTTATCTGCTTAATCCTGGGCAGGGTCATGGGAGTGCCTAGCTGGCAGCATAGGGAACAAGGCAAAAACAATCCTAGACAAGGTGCCAATCCATCATCGGGCACAACAGGGCCATTTTAGCATAATCAATTAAGCTAAGGCGTGTCCTTGGACTGTGGGAGAAAACTTGAATACCTACAGTAAACCCACATGGACATGGGGAGGACATGCAGACTCCACACAGAAAGGACTCAGCTCATCTGGGATTGAAGCCAGGGCATCGTTCCACCCGCATATCTAACATGTTTCACACAATTGCCTTTACTATAGATGCTGTACAAGGTTACAGTTTCTTCAGAAATAACAGCTCTGCTTTGTCTGCTTTGCTTTAATCACTGCTTTGTCTTAGCAAGTGGTCGGCTGCTGCCAACGCAAATAAGTTCCAGATGCTCTGATTGAAAGTGCTGATGATGCTCTCAATCGTGTTGTAAAAGTTTGCGCTCATTAGAGTGCTCTCCCTCAAAACTCGCAAGCAAAGTGGACACACAGAGGAATACTGAAATAAAACCTGAGAATATCATGTGAAAATCTGAGAATATTTGCTGCTAAACAATAACACAACCACAAGGAAATATGTTAATATGTAGTGTTTCATTTGTGCCAGATCCTGTCATAACAAGATCCAGAACGTAAGCGGCAGGAACAGGAGAGACGTGTACAGGCTCAAATATAAAACAGAAGGTTTATTAAAGAAACAATACAAACTAAGGAAAAACTCAGCTAACCAAAACTAGCAGAGCCGGAATACGGGTGTGGAACAAAAAACAGGCAGAGCTGGAATACAGGTGCGGAACGAAAAAAACAGGCAGAGCTCGAATACAGGTGCGGAACGAAAAACAGTCAGAGCCAGAATACAGATGCGGAATGAAAAACACAAACACAGAGGACGGAGCCACGGAAATAGCATTAGAGGCTAACAGGATAGCAACATGCGCATCCGAGTGTCTCTCAAAGACACGCTTATAACGAGTGCTCCACAGCTGAGTTCAAACTCCCTTCCATCAGCTGTGGAGCTCCCGGATTGGTCCTTGCATGTCCCATGCTTGTCTGGAATGTTGTGAGTGACGCTGCATGGTCTGCTCACAGGAGAGATCCCCCCAAGGAGTCTGAGACAGAGCCAGGACTCCAACAATGACCCCAGAAAGTCACAGAGGCCTCAGGAGGTTTTCTTCTGAGACGAGACCGGGGAGGGCTCTGGTAGCTTTCGTGCTGCTGGCGAGCGGGGTCACCTTCGGGTTGCTGGCGAGCGGGGTCGCCGTCGTGCTGCTGACGAGCGGGGTCACCGTCATACTGCTGGCAAGCAGGGTCGCCGTTGGGTTGCTCGCCAGTCGACGGGTTGCAGGGTCGCTGTCGTGCCGCTGAAAATCCGGGCCATCATACCTGACATGAGTCAGTGGTGGGAGGCCGGACGGAGGGCACAAGTCAGGCTCAGAGGCAGGCAACGTGCCTCGGACCCCCCCTCCAAGCGAGCGACGCACCCCGGACATCCCCAGAAGCAAGCGACGTCCTCTGGATGCCCTCCGACGCGTTCGCTCTCTGGACGTTCGCCGAGGTATTTGCTCTCTGGACTTTCTCAGAGGCAAGCGACACGTTCTGGAAGTTCTCAAGGAGTGGAAAGATGCTCTGAATGACCTCTGGGAAGGCCTCACTGGAGCAGATGGCCTCTGGAAAGGCCGCTTGTACAGACCTCCTCGGGATTAGTCTTGGAATGGACGTTCTTGGCGCTAATGTCCGTGGCACCGGGGTCAACGCAACTGACTCCGTTATGAAGCTGAGAGTCATGTCATGTTGAGGTATGGAACTAGACAGTAAGTTGCACTTAGATACCGAGCTAAATGACACTAACCGCTCAGGTAGAGCTACTAGGCGACGTTAACGGCTTAGATGAAGAGCTAAGAGATGCTAACAGCTCGGGTACTGAGCTAACGGGGGCTAACAGCTCAGGTACAGGGCCAAGCAGCACGGCATGCTCAGAAACGAAACTATGGGACACTAACGTGCTCACGTACAGAGCTACATGGCACTAACGGCAGTAGATCCTCATAATCAACCAGCCTGGCTCTCCTAGTAGGACCAGCGAGCATGGGTTCTGACGCTGAGGTAGCGACTGACCTTGGGACCAGGGAGTCAGACAGGACCCTAGCATGAGGAGGACCAAAGGTGCCCGCAAGTAACTTCAAAAATCTCTCCCCAGTAACAGCTTGAGCCACAAGCAAAACATTGGAGGCCCATTATAACGCCCTACTGGAGAGATGTGATACTATAAGTGAGACCTGGGTACGAGACGAGCAGGGAGGGAATAACCAAAAAATTCAGCGCATTTGGAAACGAAATGCTGACAAAGCTCCGGACTACCGTCAAGCCTGGCTGGTAGATCCGGAACAAAACTAGAACCCGCCATCTCCATAGTGGCGGATTATTCTGTAAAGCGGGAGCAGCAGGAACAGGAGAGACGTGCGCAGGTTCAAATATAAAACAGAAGGTTTATTAAAGAAACAATACAAACTAAGGAAAAACACAGCTAACCAAAACAAGCAAAGCCAGAATACGGGTGCGGAACAAAAAACAGGCAGAGGAACCAACGGGGGAGCGCGGAGAGCTCGGACGGGACCGACGCCATCAATAATCTACCCCGAATGTCTCTTGGGGACGCACTTA